>PVJI01011366.1:0-56337 GCA_004026765.1 Micronycteris hirsuta | reverse complement strand
CCCCCCCCCACCAAGACTCCAGATACTCCTCTTTCTCCTCCTCCTCCTCACTGTCCTTCCGGCAGCTCCTGGCCTCCTCTCCATGCCCCTGCCCTTACCTGGGCAGGTCCCATCATGTGTCACCTGGCCCACTGCTCTGGGTCTCCATTCCCCCCATTTATTCTCCATGTTGAGCAACCAGAGGGGTCTCGTCACCTGCACCCCGCAACCCCAGCTATGGCCCTTCACTGGCCTACAGGACGCTGTCTAAGATCCTGAGATTGCCCTTCAAGACCACCTTCCGTCTTCCCTGATGCCTCTCCAGCCACACTGCTACCCCTCCTCCCCGCATCCTGCTCTCTAGGAGCGTGTCTGCGTTGCTCCTCATCACAGTTCCCTCACCTTCCTGCATTTACCGCATCGCCTGTCCTCTGCCAGAGAGACTTCTCCCACCCCAGGTAACACCTACTCATCTTCAAAGAGTTAGCTCAAATGATCACCTCCTCCAGGAAGCCTTCCTGGACACCAGGCTGAACTCCCCTCTGGAACAGGCACCTGCTATGAGTCTCTCCAGCGTGGAGGTGAGAGCACCACAGGCAGAGACAGTCTGGGCTCCTCTGTGCTTTGTGGCCTGAGCTGGGCACAGACCTGGCAGGCAAGGCTCACAGTGATGCTCCGCGACTGCGAGTGGCTGGGCGTTTACTGATCTCCTTCCAGCCTGGGCTTTGTGACTTGTCACTGTGACCTTGGGCACACTGCGGAGAGCTGGGGCCCTCGCGGGGAGAGGGTGAAGCAGGCCCTCGGGGTCAGCGCCCTGGAGGATGTGCTGGATCAACAGGCTGGTCACTGGGGGGAACAAGGGCGCAGGCAGAGGGGTAGAACCACGAGAGGAATCTAAGACACGGTGTCCCGTGTGTTCTCAAGGCCAGGCCATGACGCAGAACGCGGCCTTGAGCGGGGAGCCCAGCCCAGGCTGCAGCCTCTCGCCCAGCTGTTCTGCCCAAGGTTGCCTCCGAGTCTGAGGGTGGGCAAAACTGAGGGGGAGGGCTGCCACCCCCCGGGTCCCACGGACAGAGGGCGCTGGCCAGCGTAGAGACTGAGGGGGACGCGCCAGGGCCGAGGTCCTTCTCCGTCTTCCTGGGGAGACCTCCTGCTCAGAGACCACCAGGCTGGGGGGGATGTAGGGGCCTGGGGAAGGTCTACGGAGCTAATCTCCAAGGGTAGAGTCCTGAGGAGACCATGGCCCTTCTTCTAGAAGGAGCCGCCTGGCAAGGAGAAGACACCCACCTCATCCGGCCTCAGCTTTCTTTGTCTGTCAGGGGGCATGTTCAGGACAGAGACTTGCTTACCCCCGGGACTGTCGGGATAAGAACAACGGGGTCCTAGGAAGGGCGAGCCCTGACTGGGAAGGGGGATAGTCCAGTTCACAGGGCAGGTGGCAGGGCTGCCCGCCCCTTCCCCCGGGACCCCCTCCGTGCCTGCCTGCGCACACGCACACACGCTCACACACACACAGTCAGTCTTCGTGGATTAAAAATGGCTGGGTCGGCCATAAAAGGACAGGGCAGGCTGTGGGACATGGGGGGTCTCTCTACAGATAGCTCAGCAGGAGTGGAGTCGGGAAGGGAGGAATAAGCGTGTGGGAGGGTCCATGTGCCTGAGGCGGAAGCTTATAAGGGGCCTTGCGTGCAGGTCCTTAGATTTTGCCTCGGGTCCGAACTCAGGAGCTCCCCCTGAACAACAGCCGGGGAGACCTCAGCCCTCCCCAGCACAGCCCTAGATAAGGTGCCCAGACTGCAAGGCCCAGCAAGGCTCTCCCTTGCCCGAGGCCTCTCTCCCTGACCCTCACCTTGGGCAAGCCCCACCGAGGGAGGAGCTGGTGAGCCAGCGATGGGGTTGGCTGGCTTTTTCACATCTGCTGATTCCGCCCTGTACCAGGCCAGGTGCAGGTGGGAACAGAGAGGTATGCCGCACGCCCCCGTCTCCTGACACAGGGAGCAGACGGGGGAACCCCTTCTTCCACCTCCACCCCAAGGCAGCCTTGGCCTCAGGGACAAAGGGCAGAATGGGGTCTCGGGACATTGGGTGGACATTGGTACCTACACTGGCCGCCTCCTCCATCCACGCCCCTTCATTTCCTAGACTGCGGGGAGGGCCTGGGAGCAGGACCCTCGGAAGCGCTCCCAGCTCAGGGCTGAGAGGAGCCCGTCGTCGTCGCTGAGAGCTGGGAGGCCCCAGCGGAGGGTATCAGCGTGGAGATTTCCTGTACTTACCCAAACTTGAGCCAGGATTGCATTCTTTAATTTGTCAAATGTTTTTAACTTATTTAAGCATGCATGCAGACAAAGGCACAAGACACAAGTGTGTTCACTGTGTTGAATTATTACAAAATACACAGAAGCTCAGTGAAGCTCAGGAGGGAGAGCACTTCCGGCAGCCCCGAGCTCCCCGGTGCCCCCCAGTCCCGCACGCCTTCCTCAATGACCTCACCCGCTGCCTTCTAAACTTTGTTGCTTGCGTTTGTCTGCTGTGAACCAAATCCGTATGGAATCCTAGCGTGGGTATTTTTGTCTGACTTCTTTTGTGCATGATGTTGAGATGCCTCCGCGTGGGTTCATGCAGCTGCCGTTGGCCTGCTTATGTCCCTGTGCGGTACCCACTGTGTCACTCCGTCACCGTTCTGCTGTGATGGATACTGTACCATGTCCAGTTTGGGGTTATTACAAATAAGACTGTGTTACAAATAGCAGTGTTCTTACCCTGCTTCTGGATGCAGTCACACTGTGTGTTTAGTGGGTATGTACTCGGGAGTGCAATTGCTAGATCCTAGCTCTACATATGTTCAACTTTAATAGTATCCAGCATCCAAGCAGATCTCCAGAGTGATGAGGTGGGCAGCGGGGAGGAAGAGGAAGGGGTCTGACCTGCTGATGAAGCAGCCACGGCACAGAAATGGGGTGGGAGGAGAACGGCTCCCTCCAGGGCACCCCTGCCCCGGCGGGCCCTGGGCCAGCCGTGCACACGGACACTGAGCCCCGCGGCTCCCTGCTGTCCTGCAGGAGCAATCTGGGGCTCAGGCAAGGAAGGGCCTGTCTGAGCTCATTCAGTGAATCCGCGGCCAGGCGGGGCTCTGACCACAAGCCCTGTGTGTGTGCGGTCTCAGGGCTGGCACCTACTTAACGGGGCGGTCTGAGGACGCCAGATGGCAGATCTGGACAAGACCTGGAACCCGACTGGGGCAGGTACTGAGGAGAAGGCCCCGCGCTGGCACCAGTGAAAAGGAGTCCAGCCAGAAGGCTAGACAGCGGCAGGTGACAAGTGGTGTCTGAGGACCCCCGCTGTCCGTGAGCTCCTCCCCAAGAAGCCAGTGGCCCGCCCTGCAGCAGGCTGGTGGCAGCGGCTGGGAACTGAGCCACATCCCCAGTCAGCATGAGACCTGGGTGGAAGCTGGGGGCAGAACTCTGCTTCCAGGGGCCTGGGGACGCTGGCTGTTTTAGGAGCCCCGCCCCCACGTGCAAGTCCTCCAGAGCTGCAGGGAGGCCAAGCGACCGGGGCTCAGCATCTCCTGCTGACTCCACTCTCCTCCCTCATTCCTCCCCTAGCCCAGCCCCCAGCCCCTCCCCCTCTATGCCCCTTTCTGGCTTCGCGTTTTATCTTGTGCTGTTTAGTTTTAAGAAACTCCCTTCGTGAAACTTTTTCCAAATAGCAAGAGGGTATTTCCCATTATATAATAAGTGCGTGTCAATGCAGCTTATTCATTCTCTCATGCATACCTAAGGTCAGACGTAATTTTTTCCCCAGATTGGGATCATACCGATCATTATTTTTTAGGGACCTGTTGTATTGTTTCCCAATATATTGTCCTGTTTCCACGGGGGGCGTCACAGCAGGATCCCACAGAACTCAAGAGCACAGGCTCCAGTGCCTGCGGGCGTGGGTTCCAGACCTCGGCTCTGCCATGCAGTTTTGCGACTGAGAAAGTGACTCAGCCCCCGGCGCCTTGGTTTCCTTGCTGGTAAAATCAAGGTGATGATAGCACCAACCGTCATCGGCTTGCTGTGAGCACTGGATAAGGGAGGCCTCCCCTCCCCGGAACGCAGTAAAGCTCACTGAACACCAGATAGCAGGGTTGTCGTTCCTCTTAACCTAATTCAGAACCTGGCATCCTGGCCCCGCCTCCACCCCACATCTTGGACCCCAATCCTGCATTCTGATTGGGCCCCCAGGCCTGCTTTGCTTCCCTCCTGATCTCGGCTTGCTGGGGCAAGGCAGGGGTGAGGGGGCTGGTCCCTGGGGTCAGTTCCCAAGTGGCATTCATTGGGGTTTCTGAGAGGGTCTCCCCTGAGTTCTCAGTGTCAGGAACAAGGAGAGGAGTCAGAAAGGGGGGGAGGGACAGGGGAGAGGCAGAGAAGTGGCCCTGGCAACCTGGCTCCAGGTCCCTTGGAGCCTCTGTGGTTCTGGCTCTTCCTCGCCGGGTGTCTGAGCTCTGGGTCCCCCTCGCTGGCATCACAGGAAGGGATGTGGCCTCTGGGAGAGAACCCGAGTGTGATTTCTCTCACACGGCCAGAAGGGGTGCAGACAAAGTCATCACTAGCCCTCTGAGGAGGTGCTGAGACTTGAGGGCATTCTGTTCATCAGCCTTGGGGTTGGTTGACCCACTGACTCCCAAGTGTGGGTGCGGATGGGGGCCAGAGGCTCAGCTCTGCGCTCTGGGGTCCACAGGAGATAAACGACTACCAGCGGGCCATGCAGGCGATGGCTGAGGACATCCTGTCGCTGCGGAAACAGACCAACGTCCTGGAGGCAGAGAACCGCCTGCTGAGGAGCCGCCTGACCCAGCAGGAGATGGAAGAGGAGCAGGGCACTGCCGACAAGACCCAGGCGCTGGGTGAGGGCGCACAGGCCGCTGAGGGCACCCAGACGCCCGCCTGAGCCTCGCTCTTCATTCCGGGGCAAAGCGGGGGGAACCTTTGCCAGGCGTACATCTTACTGCACACGAGCTGAGAGAGGCAGCTGGGCCCTCTCCACAGTGGGAGACAGAACCCAGGCCCGTCTCAGCCCTAGGACAGAGAGAGACACCTGTCCCCACCCCCCAAACTGTGCTGATTTTAGCTGAAAGATGCCTCCTGCCTAAGCCAGCTCTCACCTGCCCCCACCACAGGATCCATGAGAGAGAAGCTGCTGCTGAGTGAGATGGACATGAAGAAACTGAAGGGCAAGGTGCAGGAACTACAGAATGAGCTGATTCGAGTGAGCTGGGCTTGGGGGTCAGAGGGCATGGGGAGCTAGGGTGGGAGTCTGCGGAGAAGCGTCTGGGAGCAGAAAGGGGAAGGGCTTGGAGGGCAGGGGGCCAGCACAACGGAGGACCGGGCAGAAGGGCCTGGGGTGAGGCCTCTAGGCCAGGGGTAACACCCAGGCACCCCTCCTTCCCACTCTCCCCTCTCCCCCCTCCCCCACCGCCAGAGGAATGATCGAGAGAAGGAGCTTCTTCTCTGGTACCAGGCTCAGCAGCCGCAGGCTGCGCTGCTGAAGCGGCAGCAGGACAAGCTGAGGAAGGTGGCTGCGCTGGAGGAGACCGTGCGGCACCAGGAGAAGGCAGGGCCTGGGGCAGACTGCCAGGGGCCAGCCGGGGAGGGAACGTGTGGAGCCCCCACCCAGCTCAGCCTCTGCCTCTGCTCCGCAGGTGATTGAGAAGATGGAGCAGGTGCTGGAGGACAAGCTGCAGGAGAGGAATGTGCCCCCACCCGACAGGCTGCCGGGGAAGCCTGGCAGGGGTGAGGCGGCTCCCCGGGGTGTCATCCAGTCCCTGGAGTCCCTGCCTCCCAGGCCTTCCCAGTTCCAGGAGCACCTTCCGATGGCAGCGGATGGCAGTACTCGCCTGCTCACAGGTACCCGCGCTGGCTTCTCCTCCCAGGGAGCCCCCAGGACACAGTGTATAAGCCAGGCTAGGGATAGGTAGGGGAGAAGCCCTGCAGACCAGGGCGAGCAGAGAGGGGCTGCCCAGGAAGTTCCCCATCTCTTAACTCCAGGACCCTTCACATTATTTCTTCATCTCCCATCTTTTCAAAGAGTCTGCTTCTGTAAAACAAACAAACACACTTTGGGTAAATCAATGGTTTGTCTTCTCCATTGATGTTCACCAAAGCCACCTAGAAGTGCCATTCGGAGGTGGCTTTAGTGAGCAGGAGAGAACCAGGTCCCCGTATCAGGCCCAAGCAGAGAACGTCCCTGAGCCTGGCTGTGCAGCCTCACCAGGGCCCCTGAGTGCCCGACCTGCGCTCAGCCTCTGCCGCACGGGGCTGGGGGTGGCGGGCGTTTCTGAAGGCCTGCCTTTCAGGAACCCTGGGGTCACCCAGGAGGGGAACGAGAGACAGTAAGCAACCTCGGGAGGGGACTCAGCCAGGGCAGAGGCCCAGGGAGTGGCAGTGCCAGAAGCAGGGAAGGGAGAGAGAGAGACAGAGGTGAAGACCCAGGACAAATGGCCGGGGAAGGGGGGGAGGGAAAACATTGGGGTCTGATGCAAAAGAGCAGAGAACGGGTGCCTGAGGAGGATGGGCCTGACCCCACCGGCAGTGGGGAGCTATCCAACGCTTGGGAGCAGAGGAGGGGCAGAATGGAGCACCGTGCTGGAGCAGATCAGACCAGGAACGCGGAGGCAGGACAGTACATCTCACAAACACCTGCGGCCCTTTCACATGCTGTCTGCTGTGGGCTTCCCCGCGTCCCGTAGGAGAGAACCTGCCTGTTGACCAGTACGCGGCGCTGCTGGCAGAAAACTCAAGGCTGCGGGCCGAGCTGGACAAGGGCCGCCACCAGCCGGCCCCCATCATCCTGCAGCAGCAGGCCCTGCCGGTAAGAGCCGCCAGCACGGGCTTGGCCTGGGCCTGCCCATCGGGGGCCCAGCCCTCCCTCGGCACAGTCCAGGCCGAAGGCTAAGAGCAGGAACTAGGCTTCCCAGGGTCTCCAATGTGCCGGGTGTCTCTGGGAGTGCCGCCCTCGGGCCTCGCTCTTTCTCCCTGGGGAGCACACAGGGGTTTGAAAGCTGCACCTTGACCCTCATCTAGCACCCCAAGAGAAAGCAAGCCCTTGCTGGCCCTGGACCCCGATTCCTTTTGGCACCTGACTGGCCGCTACCTGACTCCACACAGACCACTCAGAAGCTCCAGCACGAAGCATTTCCTGAGATTGGTACAGCCTCAGAGAGCCCTTTCCCCTTCCCAGATGGACCTCAGGGAGTTGGGAGCAGGGGACCTGCAGAGAGGCTGCAGCAGACAATGGCCCAGGCCACTCCAAAGACTCAAAAACCTGCCTACACAGACGGGGTCCCCAGGCTCCAGACATGCCCTGGCCGCCCTACACTTCCGAGGCCGCTACAGGTGCCCTGCTCTGTGCCAGCCCGAAGACAGGACATTTGAATTACAGAAAGGGGTTGGCCCAGGGCATGGGAGAGTTTTTCCCTTCATCCCAGGACTCACAGGAGGTGAGCTGTGTTTGGAAAGCACAGCTAATGCAGGGACATGCAGGGACATCCAGGTGCGGTGCCGGGGACAGGGGAGCCCGTGTTTCACAAAGAGATTCCTCGCTGTCCGCACCAATGTGCGCTCCCTTATGTGTTTCACATTTAAAACTGATGTGCAAAACCATGTACCCAAAGTCCGCGTGGGGAACAGCTGTGGGGAAAAGCGCCTGCCATGCCAAGTCTGACCTTTAGGAGGAGGCTTCAGCCCCGGGTCTGGGCTCTGCGTAGGAGAGCTGAGCTGGAAACTCAGACCTGGCCAGTTCCTCTGGCAGCATCTCCTGGCCTCCCGAGCTCCCCCGGCCCCAGCCCCCAGCTGGGGCCATGTGTGAGTGTCTGCTTCGCTTACAGGATCAGCTGGCCAACAGTTCAGACAAGTTGAACCTCCTGGCTAAGCTGGAACAAGCTTACAGCCGGATCCTGTCCCTGGAAAGCCAGGTAGCTGAGGTAAAGCAGCTGGTCAGGCTGGACAAGTTCACTGCGTGGTCCATGAACAGGGTCAGCACTTGGTGCATGAGCAGGGTCGGGGCTCAGTGTGAGCAGGGTTGGGGCTCAGAATGTTGTTGGAACTCAGGGAAGGTCCGTCTGTGTCTTAATCAGACTGTCACTTGGCCCCTCTGCACTGAACCGTGCCACCCCTGAGGTCTCTTGGGAAGCTCCCATTGCCCAGGGTTTTGCTTTCTGCCTGAAGAGTAGGCTCGGGCTCTGGTTTCGGATTGCAGAGGTGGGCCCTGTTAAGTAGAAGGTCCCCATCTGCCCTTCCCCTTGGTGGCAGTTAGAGGACTCAGCCCGACGCTGGGGACGAGAGAAGCAGAACTTGGCCACACGACTGCAGGAGCAAGAGCATGGCCTGGGTCGCCCCTCAGGCCCCAGCGTCACAGACCTGCCCGTGAGTGATCCCTCCGGAATTTCCCCCTGGGATTCAGGCAGTGGAGCAGGCACCCCCCACCCTGAGTCTCTGGCCTTGAGCAAAACTGTCCAGGGACCAGCGCCCCAGCTGGAACTCAGAGGACCCCTCTCACCCTCGGCTCTACCACCAGCAGAAGAAGCCCTTGCCTCGTCTCCATCCCTCGCCTCTCTCAGGGGCCTAGAAAACCCTGCCAGAACTACCTCCTCCCCACAGCGGTGGTGAGAATGAAAAAGGAGACGGCTGTGGATGAAGTGCTGCTCACTGGGCACTTCTGGAATGCTCTGGCACGGGTTGTACTTTAGGGCTGGATTTGCTCATGAGCACAGTAGCTGTGCCTGCCACCCAGCTCCATAATGGCTAAGATTTGCCCACGAGCACGCCCGCCTTGGGCAGCTGCAACTCCGCAGACCTGCTAGGAACTGGGAGTACGCTGCCAGAGAGAAGCATTGCCGGCTTCCCCCAAACAAAGAGACCTGCTCCCAGCTGTCCCTCCAGCTCAGCCTGGGCCACCCAGCCCCCCACGCAAAACCCCTGATTGCTCCTGCTCTTGGGCCATTAGCACTCAGCTCACTGCCAGGCTCCTGGCCAGGCCTTAAATCCAGGGGAACTGACAGGGAACACAGGGATTCCTTTGCAGACTCACTTGCTGGGCCCCAGAGACTCTTGGAGAAATTGGATAGGACCTGCTGTGGTTAGATGGGTTTGGAAATCTTTGAGAAGTCACGGCCCTCTAAGACACGGTTTGCTGGGCAAGTTGTAGTTCAATGCCTGCCCCCAAACCCTTGCGGTGGGTGGTGGGGGAAAAATCACCTCACCTCACCCTACTTTGCACAACACAGAATCCCTCAACCCACTCCAAAGACTACAAGCAACCCCCGGAACTGGACCCCTTGATGCCCAGCTCAGAGACTAAGTTCATCAAGCCCTCGAACTCCCAGCAGACCTGAGTTCCAGCAGACCTGGGTCCTGGAGCCGTGCCTTCACTGTGTGCTGGGGCATCCTGTCCCTCCCCCCTAAAGATGACATCATTAAACGTTGCAAGTCAGAGAACATTTGCCTCTTCCCTGGGTCAGGGGGGCCTAGGGGGCCCAGCTTCCTCCTTCCGGATCCCATGTTACCCCGGGCTCTCCGATGCAGCACCGTAGTCTCCTGCCTGTCCCCAGAGCTGCCATCTCTGGAGAGCCAAAGGCCGTAGTGGACCAAGGAGGGCAGGGAGAAGAGCCCTCCCAAAGCAGGAGCCTAGGAGACCAGCTTCTTCCAGACCTCTGGAGGAACTGAGACCACCAGAGTCCAACTCTGTTGGGCG
Source organism: Micronycteris hirsuta (assembly GCA_004026765.1). Classification (NCBI taxonomy): domain Eukaryota; kingdom Metazoa; phylum Chordata; class Mammalia; order Chiroptera; family Phyllostomidae; genus Micronycteris; species Micronycteris hirsuta. The sequence continues at coordinate 46,626 of PVJI01011366.1, read as the reverse complement.
ATGTGAGGGAGGCTGGGCCTTTCCACCCGCCCCCAAAGATCTACCACAATTAAAATCCCTTCTTTCAAGTGTGGTTTATCTGTCTCTCGGGAAGGGAAAAACTTGAAGCCTGCCTATGGCAACCATTATATGTTAGTGTGAAACAGCTCATTAGCCAGGGCCAGGCTGAGCCTGCCATATCTTAGTCACTGCAGCCAGGGACAGGAAAGCAGAGGACACTAAAGGGAAGGAGTCCACCGCAGAGAGGAGACCTGGATTCTGGCTACAAGCATGCTGTGTGACCTTGGGTGACTCAAGCAACCTCTCCAGGCTCTACCCATCTATGCCACACAGAGCTTGACCTCTGTGACGGAAAGGCCCTTTGCAGCTCTAATGTTGCCAAGTCAAAGGTGATCATCCAGGAGAAGAGAAAGGAAGCAGGAAGGACAGAGACAAGGAAGGGGATTGTGATGGGGAGAGTCAGAAAGGCTCCAACAGTGAACTCAGAACCTGCAGGTCCCGGTAGAAGACTTCGAGCGAGCTGGGCCACTGTCCTGGGCAGGACTAGGTCCCGAGTCCTCTGCCAGGACTTAGACTCAGGGAGCCAAGGGCCAGGAAGGGGCAGGCACCTGGTTCAGGTCAGGAGTGATGGAACTCAGAAGGGAGAAGGGGGCCCAAATTGGGACCCGTGTCAGGCGATTCAAATAATGGAGCAAAGACTCTGCTGCAGTCTCCATGCCGTCTGCCCAGAGCTCGGACCAGTGGGTACGGCCCCCTAGAGAATGGCGTTGAGGCCCTGAGGAAGCCCAGAGAAAGGCAAGGTGGGCCAGAGGAAGCATGTTGGCCTTCTGTCCCCAGGGTCGCCCAGCTCACACCAGACCCTCACCCACAGGCCCTGACCACGCCTAAGACTCTGGCTGGGCCTTGGCAGGAAGTCCGCATGACCCCCCCCTGGACTCCTACTCAAAGTTCAGCCAAGCAGAGCACTGTACAACGAGCCTCACCTCTGAGAGGCGGGCCTTCCCCGAACCCCAGACTGGCCCACACCTCTCAGGCCGCCCCGTTCTCCCAGCCTAGCTCCAGCAGGTCCGCTGTCCCACTGCCTGCTGGCCCAGCACAGTGGCCCCCACCTGCTCTGCCTCATCCTCATCAAGGAAGCTTGATCCTGCTGACTCCTGAGCTACTGTCGGTGGGTGGATCCCAGCAAAAAGTGGTTTCAGGTGCGGCTGCCTCAGGCACCCCATTTGTGCACCGATCCAACAGTTGACCCAGGTCAGAGAGCATCTCCCCAGGAGTGTGGGTACCTCGGGAGCCAGATAGAAATGAAAACACTCCATGTAGTTCAGCCCTTTATTGCCTTCGTGGGGTGGAAGAAGAGGGGAAAGAGGTGGATGAAAGAGGAGTGCCTCCACTGAGCGGCGGCAGAAAGGAGGGGGGGCAGGGGAACGCGGGCTGAGGATGCAGATGCCTCCAGGGGCCCGGCCCCACCCCGGGCCTTCCGTTCACTCCGTTCTCTGTGATCACGCCTGGGGCGGGTCCTGGGTTAAGGGCCGGAAGGTGAAGAAGATGGGCTGGTCAGGCATCAGGATGAGGTTGAAGGTTGTGCCCACGTCACTGAGATGCTGGATTTCAACTCTGAAATTCTCCAGGATCTGAGAAAGAGGGGCGGGCTCAGTGGACAGGTGGGGAGGATCCATCTCCCCCCGGCCAGGCTCATTCACCTGTAGGCAGTGCCTGTCGAGTGGGATTTGGGGAGCTCCGAAGGACCCACACTTGCACCTGCTTAGCCCTGCTCGGTGCCTGATAACACACCACTAGTGCCATCTCCTGGACTCAGGGTTTCGCTTTAGTTTCTACAAAACCTTATCCCGCCCCACCCCCATCTCACCACCACCGTGGGGGACAGATGGGTGGACGCACCAATAGCTGACAAGTGCATTAGTCCAAAAGAGGAGGCAACAGGGAATTGTAGGGGAGGGCTCTGGACAGAGATGGGAATAGGAGGGTTGGTGCTTTTTTTTATTTCCATATTGATTTTTTTTTAGAGAGAGAGAGATCAATTTGTTGCTCCCCCATTCACACACTCATTGGTTGCTTCTTCTATGCCAAAGCCAGCCCAGGGTGCCCAGAGGTCCCCAGGCTAGACTCACATGGATGAGGAAGAGGGTCATCTCGAGCTCGGCAATCCGTCGGCCCACGCATTGCCGAATACCCCAGCCGAAGCCCAGGTTCCGGAAGTGGATGAGGTCCTTGTTTTGCCCCAGCCAACGGGTGGGGTCAAATTTTCCCGGATTGGGGAAGAAGGTGGGGTCTTGGCCCATGGCGTAGACGGCCACCTGCACCAACGTCTGAGGACAAGGGGAGCAGGAGCCTCAGGGGGCCTCCCTGCCCAGCCAGGAGCGTAACCCAGCCTCCCCCGCGCCCGCTCCCCAGCCCCGCTGCCCCGCTGTCCAGCAGACGCTGCCCGCTGTGTGACCTTGAACAAAACCCCGCTCCTTCCTGAGCCTTGCCCAAGACTGGAGCCACTAGGCTGAGGAGGGACCAAGGGATTTTTCTCCCCTTTCCTCAGCATCAGAGAGCCCCCAAGACCTATGTAGCCCGTGGAATCGCCCCCCTGACCCTGGGCTCCGGCAACAGTGCAGGGATCACCCACTGCGCCCACTGCCTCTGCCCTTCACACTTTGCTGCTGCCAAGGACCCACCGGCCAGCTCCGGGAGGACAGGCGGAAGTCCCTGTCTGCAGGCCCCTGCAGTCGGCCAACCCCCTGTCTGACAGACGGGGCCTGTAGCCCTGCCGGGCCTACCTTGGCAGGAATCATGTAATCTCGAAGAACTAAGCCATTCGCAGGGTATCTCTGCAGGGTCACGGAGATGGGGTGGAGCCTGCCAGAGGAAGATGTTCAGAAGCTAATGCCTGGAGGCCAGGACCAAGTCCCGCACCCAGCCTGGCAGCTCAGGCCTGGTGGCAGCACCCCAGGGGAACCTGGGGGCGGGGCCAGGACTCCAGTCCTCCCTCCCCATTCCCGGCTGTCTCTCCCAGACTTCTCATTTCCTGCTACCAGTGTCCACCAGTCCATTCTTCTAACCCTGTCCGCAGGCACCACGCTAGCCCTGCCCAGGACCGGGGACGGGGGCAGGCACGGGTGGGCGTGGGCTTGCCTCAGTGTCTCCTTGATGCTGGCTTTCAGAAGCGGGACCAGCTGCAGCATCCTGCTCACGTCCCCCCCGGCCTGGCGCCGCGCAGCCAGGACCTCCTCCCGCAGCATCTTCTGCACCCTCAGGCTGCGTGCCATCTCATACAGGTGCCACTGCAGTGTCATGGACGTCTGGCCGGGGGTGCGGGATGAAGAAGACGGGACGGCCTGTTACTCCTGAAGCTTCATTTCCAAGAACCTCTCCCCACCCTCATCCCCATATCCAGAGACCATTACCTACTAAAGCAAAGTTCATTCTAAAGACAGAAGGTCCCGAAGCCTCTCTCTAGCCCAGGCGGCAATGCTTGCTGTAGCACCTGTCCCTACCCTGGCCTCTCATGTCACCAGAGGCCACCAGCCCCCCAGCCCGCACAGGGCGTTCACACAGCCAATGACTTCTTGCAGAGGACCTCAGGAGGCCCCGGCGCCCCTCGCCCCCCTGGAACAGCCGTCCACGGACTGGCTTTCGTGCCTTTCGAAATGCCAGTTAAACAAGCAGCCCTGTCTGGGTAGAACTTCCCCAAACCTTAACACTGGCCCATAGCAGCCAAGGTGGGGAGAAGGCTCAGATCATGGAACCAGGGCCACTGCCCTGGCTCCTGTCCGTGTTGCAATTAGCGTGTGACAGGCAGAGCCTGCAGAGGCCCTGAGACAAGCCTGCTCATCTCAGCATTAGCAGGGGCCTGAGCGTGAGCACTGCCCTGGAGGTTTGAGTGGCCCTCAGCAAGCCCCGTGGCCCCACATACCTCCATGGCAGGGCCCCAGGCTGGGGCAGCCCTCCTTTCTAGGCTAAGACCTGTGTTGTTGTAAATATCTTACCAAGAATCAGACTTTTGTCCAAGAGGTTTGAACGCTCTCCTTCTTCCAGTAGGAAGAATCCCATAAAGCGTGCCATCCAGCCACTTCCCAGTTTGAAATCCTTACCTGGCCCCCCAGATCCCACGGGTCAAGTCCAGAGGCTCTGACCTTGTGTACGGGGTCCCCCAACACCCGCCCACTGCTCCCAGCCTTGCCACACGCTCTCTCCAGTATGCACTCCCTACTCTGTCCGTACTGAGTTACCCACGGCCTCTGAAGCCCAGAAATCTTCCTCCGGCTGCTTCGTCCTCCCAGAATTCCCTTCCCAGCCTAGGAAGCCAGTCTGTACCTCTTCAAGGCTCCCATCAAACCTGTGCATTTGTCCTCACTATTTCCAAGACTGGACAGAGTGGCTACTCAGGAAGTACTTGTTTATTTAGATAGTCAATGAAGTTACTAGTTGTGTGACCTTAGCTAAGTTACTTAACCTCTCCGTGCCCCAGTTTCCTCACCTGAAAAACGGGATAATAGTAATAGTCCTCATAGTTTTGTGAACGCCAAATGAATGAATGCGTGTGAAAAACTTAGGCCCTCCCTGCACATAATGATGCTCAGTAAACATTGCCTAACAATAACAGCCGGTTCGGCGCAGGCAAGCATTCTTTGGAGACCCCTTCTACATAACTGACAAGAACTAGGTTTAAGAGACACGCACGTGTTCCATCTGCAGCCTGCCACAGGGACCGAAAGTCTTCCATTAGAGCACAATACAAATAAGATACCTGGGAAATCAAGTTATTCACCCAGGGGACTTTGACACATACTTCTCCCCCGTCCTGAAATGCTGTTCCTCCTCTCTCCGCCTGGCAGCAGCCTTCAAGACAGAAGCTGAATTTTAGCTCCCTATGGAGCACCCCCCCGTCCTTCTGGGCCTCTCCTCAGCATTGTCCCTGCCCGGTCCAGACCTGCTCATCCTGCCCTATGACATGGTGTGGTGGCCATCCGTGCACATGCTATCTCTTTGTCAGGGGCTGAACTGTTCCCCCAAATCCATGTGTTGAAGTCCTAGGCCCCAATATCTCACAAGGTGACCACATTTGGAGACAAGGTGTGGAAGAGGTAACAAGGTAAAATGAGGTCACTGGGGCGGCCCTAATCTAACAGGACTGGTGTCCGTATAAGAAGAGGCACTCGGGACGCAGACGCACAGAGATGACTGTGTGCAGGCCTAGGGAGAGGAGGAGCCTCTGAGGAAACCAACCCAGCCGACACCTTGATCTTGACTTCTAGCTCCGGAACTGTGAGAAAAATGAATGTCTGTTGTTTAAGCTGTTCTGTGCACGTACTTTGAGTGGCAGCTCTAGCAAACTAGCCTCCTCCTCCTCCCTGAGCCATTTGAAACAATTGGGGTCGATTGTGTTCATCTTTATGGTCTCAGCACCTGAATCATAACTAATAACCAATAAACACTAAGTAATTAACCCTCTGTATCACATTAACATGAGAAGGATTAAGATACCGAAGAAAGGAATGGTACACAGGAGGACAGGTTTTGAGTTCAAGGAGAGAATGTTCTGGGGTGTTGGGCTGCCTGTGGGAGGGCCTGAGAGAGTCACCAATTTGGGGGAGGCTGGAAAACAACAAAAAGACCCTGGAAGGCAGAACCAGGAAAAATGCCACTGGCTGCCAGCTTTCCTGAGGTTCTGCCTGCCTTCCTGAGCCCAGTGAGCTGCGTCCTCGACCTGTGACTGAAGGACTGTAGGACCTGGGCTTGCCACCTATGTCTAGTCACTCCCTTCTCACAGGTAAAGAAGAATTGTTGGAGAGTTTTGGCCAAGATGGAGGCATAGGTAGAAACCCTTCACCTCCTTGCAAAACCAAAAGGAGGATGATAATCGATCTAAAATCAATAAACAACCAGAAGCGCCATAAAATCAAACTGCATGGAACTCCAACAACCAAGGAATTAAAGAAACAGTCAAACAGAACAACCAGACCAGGAAGATGGGTGGATGGAGAGAAGGCCAGATGGTGGACCGTGTGGGCGGGGCTGGCTGAACGGGACACTGAGACTCAGAGCTGACTGTGGACTACAGTGGGGGTTGCTGTGGTGGGAGAAACTCCCAGTCTCACACAAGGGTTCGTTGGAAAGTGGGGCTAGAGCTGAGCAGGGGAACTGCACTGCCCCCTCTCTGGCCCCTCCCCCCCAGACAGCGCTGAAGCGCAGCAAAGAGGGTTACCCTGCCCGGGTGAATACCTAAGGCCCCGCCCCCTTACAACTTAACAGGTACACCCAGACAAAGAAATAGGGATCAAATGAAAGAACAGAGCAAAACTCCAGAAAGAGAACTAAGCAATGAGGAGAGAGCCAACCTGTCTAATGGAGAGTTCGAAGCCCTGATAATCAAAATGCTCACAGAACTGATTGAGCTTCATCACAAAATGAAAGAACAAATGAAGGATACCCAAAGTGAAATAAAGAAAAATATTCAGGGAACCAACAGTGAAGGGAAGGAAACCAGGACTCAAATCAACGATTTGGAACAAAAGGAAGAAATAAACATCCAACTGGAACAGAATGAAGAAACAAGAATTCAAAAAAAAAAAATGAAGAGAGGCTTAGGAACTTCTGGGACAACTTTAAATATTCCAATATCTGAATTATAGGGGTGTCAGAAGGAGAAGAGCAAGAGCAAGAAATTGAAGACTTATCTGAACAAATAATGAAGGAAAACTTCCCCAATCTAGTGAAGGAAATAGAATTCTAGGAAGTCCAGAAAGCTCAGAGAGTCCCAAAGAAGTTGGACCCAAAGAGGAACACACCAAGGCATATCATAATTACGTTACCCAAGATTGAAGATAAGGAGAGAATCTTAAAAGCAGCAAGAGGAAAGGAGACAGTTACCTACAAAGGAATTCCCATTAAACTATCAGCTGATTTCTCAAAAGAAACCTCCTAGGTAAGAAGGGGCTGGAAAGAAGTATATCAAGTTATGAAAGGCAAGAACCTACATCCAAGATGACTCTATCCAGCAAAGCTATCACTCAGAATGGAAGGGCAGATAAAGTGCTTCCCAGATAAGGTCAAATTAAAGGAGTTCACCATCACCAAGTCCTTATTATATGAAATGTTAAAGGGACTTATCTAAGAAATTGATGAAGATAAAAAAGTATGAATAGTAAAATGACAACAAACTCACAACTATCAACAGATGAACCTAAAAAGCAGAAAAACAACAAAAACAAAAACTAAGCAAACAACCAGAACAGGAACAGAATCAGAGAAATGGACATCACAAGGAGGGATTTCAGTGAGGAGGAGGAGAGGAGAAATAGCGGGGAGCAGGTACAGGGAAGAAGTAGCATACTTGGTAGGCATAAAATAGATGGGGAGAAGTCAAAAATGCTATAGGAAACAGAATTCAAAGAACTTATATGTACAACCCACAGACATGAACTAAGGCGGGGGATGCTGGAGGGTTAGGGGGTGCAGGGCAGAGGAGGAATAAAGGGGGAAAGTTGGGAAGACTGTAATAGCATAATCAATAAAATATAGTTTAAAAATAATAAATGAAAATAAATTTTTTAAAAAATTGCTGGATCAACCTCAAGGGATGCTCTGCGGGCGACTGACCTGACCTCAGCCTCCTGGGGGATGAGTGTTTAGGAAATGATATTAGGGAGCTCTACCTGACACGGGCAGGGTTTCGGATGAGGCAAACTCATGGGGAAGGGACACAGGGCACAGGAAAGGACAGCGTGTGTCCCTGCAGTCCCCTCACCGTGTCCACGCCCCCTGCCAACATCTCCGTGATGTTGGCCTTGACGTCCTCAAAGAGCAGCTTGTTATTCCCCAGGAGTCTGTAGAGAATGCCCGGGTAATTGCTGAAGTCTCTTTTCTGTCTCAGGTCCAAGTAGAAGTTCTGGGTGTACTTCTCAGCTGGGGACAGACAGGAGCGGGGGAACAGAGTGAGGCTCTCGGCGGCCAGAGGGAAGCAAGGGACCCTTGGTGAGATTCTGGAGCCCTGTGCTTTCTAGGCTGCCGTTTTACTGAGCACATACTATCTTCTAAGTTCTTCCTATCTGTTTCTTCGTCTAATTCTTGACCAGAGCTTGATGGGGTAAGTGATATCATCCCCATTTTATGGGTAAGGAAACAGAAACCCACAGAGGGTAGTGACTTGCCCAAGGGCGGATGGGCACCAGGAGCAGAGTGGGATTTGACTCCTGGTCTGGCCTGGTCACCACACTCCAGTCAGCTTTCTCCAGCCTACTTTACTAATCTCACCCGAGTCCCAGTCTGTCACCAAGCACAGCTGGGTCTAAACCGCTGGTCCCTAACCCATGTTGGGGATCATGGGTTCCTTGGAAGAATAGGATGGACATCTTCGACCTTCCTTCTCCATAAAAATCTAACCATCCCCAATGGCTGCCTTCAACCCACCATTTCCAAGGTTTCTAGGATCTCTCCGAGGCCCATCACCGCCCACCAGAAGATGGGCTTCCTACGTGGCAAGTCAGGGCCCATGGACGTAACTTGGGATGAAGAGGCAAGCTTACGCTTGGGGCTTCCAGCTGTGCGCACACGTGCGTGTGTGCGTGTGTGCGTGTGTGTGTGTCCATGAGCGGCCCAGGGCACAGCAAGAGGAACCCTCACCTTTACTGAAAATCACATCCCAGGCGGCCACATGGTCCCGCCAGGTCTTGGTCCTGAGCAGACGGAACAGGTCAGGGGGCAGCATGAGCATGGGGACACTGGTGTGGAACATCTGGTAAACGGCATCGATGAACCGCTGGGCCTCAGGGTCCACGGTCTCCGCCAACATCCCCAGACGCTCCCCAAAGATGACGTTGGTGATGGCTGCCGGGACGGGCACAAGCTGAAGGACCCTTCCCAGCCTGGCCCCCTGAGCGTCTCCCCTCCCAGGAACACACAGAATCTCCTGCCCCCAGCCTAGTCTCCTTCAGTGAAGAAGCAGAGGCCCAAGGTTTATGGGGCTCAAATTCCAGGGCTGAGGAAAACTGCCCTCTGGCAACCACTCAGGTCCTTTTGAGGGGCAAGCAGAAGACCCTGAAAAGGGGTCGTTTGGGTGGGAAGCAGTCTGCAACCGAGCGGTCCCGGGTTGGGATGGAACTACTTCACCCACCCTTCCACCGGCACCCCAAGAGGCCTCTGGGCTTTGCTCCTGGGAGGAGATATTTCTCCTCTAATTGACGGAATTGGCTAAAAACTTCCTGCAACAGGCCAAATGGGAGACCAGGAGACATAAACCCTGGCAATGGGCCATCCAGGACCCACTCTTGCTGGACTGGAGAAGTCTCAACAACCCCAAGCTTTCCCTACCTATGAGGACATGGATTTGAATGCTGATTTTATACTAGACTCTGGGTACCCCAAATCCCCTGGAGTGATCAAATGACCCCCTTATCATACCACAGGGCCTTTGCATTAGCTGTTCCCTCTGCCTAGACTGCCCAAACTCCTTACCTCATCTGGATAGCTCCTACACATCCTTACATACCCAATTCACAGTAACAACCCAGCCCTCCCCTCCCCTCCAAGACCTCAAAATGCTACGTCCTAGGAGACAGCAATCTGCAGAATGGAGGGCTGAGGGAGCCATGAGGACCTATGTTTTGGAGATCCTTGCCCGCACAGCGTGAATGCTACATAAGAGTGCTCAGCTCCCGCTGGGGAACTGATGGCAGAGGGTGTGTTCACTACCAGGTCATCCCAAAATCCAATCCTAATGCTTCTCATGCTGGCTGGGTCTCAAGGCGGCATGCAGGGTTCTCCCAACCCCGAGATAGCAGACAAGCAGGTGCAAGTTTCTTACACTCGAAGGCAAAGCGAAACAGGTCATCACTGATGTCGCCTGAGAACTTCCCAGAGCCCCGCTCAATGCGTCTGTGCAGGACACCGACGAAGTCCTGGGACACCGCGTCCAACAGGGGGATGAAGTTCTTCACGGCATCTGGGGTCATCACCTCCTGGTTCAGGGCCAGACGGTCTTTCTTCCAGGCTCCCGACTTCCTGTGGAGACACAGGCCCTTGGGCCCTCCTGGTCACACAGCCCAGGTTTGGTGCCCGCAGAGGGACTCACGGGACTCAAGCCACAGCTCAGAGCTCGGTGCTCACGCGCACCCACCCTCACCTCCTCCCGATACCCTCTGACTCCCCACCAGCTCGCTCCTTCTGCTGGGCTCCAGGGAAGAGGCAGGAAGAAACCGGATGAAGGAGAACAAAACCTGACTGCCCCCCACAGCCGCTGCGAGCCAGGAACCAAGTCTCTTTCAAGCCCCCTGGTCTTTGCCTTGGCTGTGGGTGTGCCTTCCCCGTCACGTCCACTTCCTCCTGGCCGTTGCTCACCGCCTGCCATTCAAGGGCGCCTGGATGTCTTCTTCTCTGATCGCCGCCCGGACACAACTGACCTGCCTCTCTTAGCCCATCCCACTATGGGTGTTGGCGGGGACCTCAGGTGTCCGGGATTGGGTTAACAATAAACTCCAGCTTATGGCCCACTCTTTAAAACAGACCCAAACAAAGCCCTCTTCTCGCATAGAGGCTTTGTTTGTTTGTAAGAATGGTATTATACAAAGAACAAAAAGGAAAAAAAATATTTTTTAAAGAATGACCTCGTAAACTCACCACCCAATAGGAAAACTAGGAACGCCATGGTGATTTACATGCGTCCACCTGGCCCTCCCCAGCGAAGGGGCCACTGATCTGACTCCCTTGCCTGCTTTTGGGTCTAATTCTACCTGATCTACTATATTTCTAAACAGACTTTCTTAAAATAACTTCTTTGAAAAGCTGTCATGCCTTGGGGGATTCGCTTTTTTCCACTCGATTTTATCTGTCTCAGCATCCTCTGTCCTGGGGGCCGGGGGGTGGAGGGGCAGGGTCACTAAGTTTGTTCACTTTGAGTGGCATGTGCCACACCACTCACGCATCTGTGCTCCTCTTGGGCATTTAGGTGGTTTCCTTGGTTTTGCACTTTAGGAGGGGCGCTGCTGCCCGCATTCCGGCACCTTCCCCGCAGGACACTCTTTAGAGAGTGTCCCAGGGTGCAGAACCACTGTGTCACAGGGTCGTGTGCACACAAGGGCAGGTCATGTCCTGCCGTTTTCCGACGTGCTGGCACCAGTTTATACCCCACCGGCAATCGGTGAGAGTTCCAGTTGCTCCATCTCCTCCCCAATATCTGTGACATGCCGTGTCGTGGGAAACAGTCCTCATGGTGGCGGGGCCCCGCCCTACGTGTCACTGAACCCCCGGGGCCTGGCACGAGGTCAGGCCAATAGTCGGTCCTCAGTAAGATGGCACTTAATGAATGAACCCATAAATGAGAACCTTGCAAGGCCTTTAATTATGCATTCAGACCTTCAGCGGGCACAGCAGTCCACCATCACCACCACTTGTTTTACGGAGACAGGAAGATGACAGGGATTTGCCTGGGGCCCCAGCTAGAAAGGACGGAGCAAGCACGGCCCCAGCCCCACGCCCCCACTTCCGCCCTTGCCACAGCTGCCCGCGATCTCCCTCCAGCCCCTGGGAGATGCCCCGGGACTCACTTGAACAGCACCCCGATGGGCCTCTGGTAATGCTGGTGATAGGCCACCCAGGGCGGGATGCAGTATCGTTCTGGGGTGGAGCCCTCAAACTTGAAAAGAAGGGCCACGTCTTCAGGGTCAATGATAAAAACCGACTCCATGTTGCCAAACTTCTCCCTGGAGGGAAGGAGAAGGGCTGTGGCGTGAGAATTCAAGGAGAGCGATGTAGACCCTGCGCCATCAGGTGGGGGCGGCAGGGGTGTGGGGGCCTTGGCTCAGCTGTAACCACTTCATGGCTGAGTGTGCAGAGCAGGTGGCCCCGGAAGTGCATTCCATTTCCAACACGTTCTTGCTGCCTCTCCCCGCTCTGAGTCTCAGTTTCGTCTTTTATAAAATGAAGATGAACACAGTGCCTGTGTCGCGGGGTTGCTAAAGGACATGAGGAAGGAGTCTATGGCTTTATACACGGACAGCTTCCTCCTCCTCTTGTTACCCCCTGGCGGCTGACACACCACGGCACGGACTCCAGGACCAGCCGGGGTCCACTCACCTTCCACGGGCCATCAAGTCCTCCGTCCCGAGCTCACCCCATGCTCATTCTTCCTGAGTGTCCACACCCTCAGCCCCCTCTCCCCCAGTGCATAGCTGAGAAACAGGGCACCTTCACGTCACCACCGGAGTGGCCCTGAACTGGACTGACTCCCTGTAGCTGGCTAGGCAGGGCATTCCCAGGCCAGTCAATCCTAGGCTTTAGGATTGAAATTTTAGGAGTGGCCGCCTGCCTCCAAGAGTCCCAGGCCTGACAACGCACTTCTCTATTAACACAACATGGACCCAGGTGCAGAGTGTTGACATAAGAAACGTCTAGCACTGGTCGGGTGACTCAGTTGGTTGGAGCATCCTCCCGTGCACCAAAGGGTTGCAGGTTCAATCCCCAGTCAATGCACGTAGGGATGCAACCCATCAATCTCTCTCTCTCTCATCAATAATAAAATATAGATATAGATATATCTTCCAGTGAGGATTAAAAAAAAAAGAAACGTCCAGACTTGCAGAGAATTTTATAAGAGTTTATTTGAACCAAAACTGAGGAATTGCCACGAAGCAAGATCTCAAATGTTCGGGAGATCAGAGAACGACCGTTTTGCAGTTTCTTTCTTGCACTTGAAATTAAGGAGGGAAGTGAGGAAGATTACAGGAAGGGGCAAGAAGGCAAGGTGGGAACTGGGTTACAGGAGAGTTGACATTAGGTGGTCTCTTAAGGAGCGTCCGCTTTACAAGGAAGGGTCTGAAGGAGGCGTTTCGAAGGTGTGTTAACCTAGATGCGCGGGAACCGTGGGCAGGGGCGGCTGAGGGCAGAGACAAACCTTCCACTAAAGAAGCTAAATGTCTGGGGTGACTGCCCCCCAGACCTGCCCAGTTAGGATCTCTGATCAGTGATGGTGATTTCCACAAAACCCCTTTTTCATCCTCACAATATACCTCACAAAGCATTTGCAAACAATCTCTTTTAAAATGTAACTGTTGGGACCCCAGAAAATTCCATGTCTCACTTGCACCTGCCTTTGTGTGTGTGTGTGTGTGTGTGAGGGTGTGGGGGGTGTGGGTGGGTGTGTGGCTGTGGGTCTACCTTTTGCATAGGAGAGTTAATTCAAGATACACTGCAAGGCAAAATGCTAGAAATATATACAGGTATTAGTTCAGTCTCTCCCTCTCCCTCTCTCTCTCCCCACCCCCCTCTCTCCCTCTCTTTCCTCTCTGCCCCTCCCTTCCCCGGCACCTTCCTCCTTCCCAGAAGAAAGGGAGGGGGAGGAGGGCTTGGGAGGAGAGGGGAAGAGGAGAGGGAGAGAGCTCTACCTTAACCACTGACCTAGAACCCCTGGGCCTCCTTCCCAGTCTCCCAGGAAGTCCCCTCAGTGTTTTTCCAGCTGCCCGAGTCCCCACACCACTAGCTCCCCATCCCGACCCTGGTTCAGCAGGGGCCTTGAACTGCTATTATTATCAATTTGGCTTCTGGGAATCTGGCCCAAGGCAATGACCTGACATGGGACAACGGTGCCTGACGAATGATGTTCATCACCATCAGGTCTGATAGCAGAAGGAACCCAGAGTCCACGTTAAAGTATTGGCCAAAAAAGTGTGGTTTATCCAAAGTATGGACTATGATGCTGCCTTTTAAAACTATATTAAAGAGAGAAAAGAGGAAAGACCCCGATATATTGCTGTGGGACAACACCAAACAGCACATATAATAAATCCACATTCCTAATGGTACATAAATATTATCAAAATTGAGATTGTATCTGATTTCAGTTTTTCATTTGTGCGTGTTTCTATTCTCCAAATTGTTCTAGAAATATGAACAAAAACAGCCTTTGTATTAAGAAAAGACCTACAGGGGTGGGAGGAGGTAGGAGAGGGTGAAGTGGGCATAAGTAGTGATGGAAGGCGGCTTGACTTGGGGTGGTGAACACACAGTACTGTATACAAATTATGTATTATAGAATTATATCCCTGAAACCTATATAATTTCATTAACCAGTGTCACGCCAATAAGTTCAATTGAAAAATAACAAAAAGACCCTGGTTGGTGTGGCTCAGTGGATTGAGTGCCGGTCTACGAACCAAAGGGCCGCCAGTTTGATTCCCAATCAGGGCACGTGCCTGGGTTGCGGGCCAGGTCCCCAGTAGGGGGCGTGCAAGAGGCAACCAAATATTGATATTTCTCTCCCTCTGTTTCTCCCTCCCTTCTCCTCTCTCTAAAAATACATAAATAAAATATTTTTTTAAACATAACAAAAAGAATAACCTACAAAATTTGTATTTTAAATGCCTTATGTGTATTCAGAAGTTTATTGTCCCTAGGCTGTATGTTAGAACATAATGGTGACATGCTGAACTGGAAGTCAGACAGCTGGAGTTCCAGCACTGGCTTTGCCCTGATGAGCTATGTGACCTTGCAAGACTCTTCTCTCTGAGCCTCAGTTTTCCCATAAGTAAAATGGGGATTACAATACCAACTTCAAGGACATGCTCCAAGGCTCAGGTGAAAGGGACTCAGGAAACAGAAGGGGGTTTGATAAAGAGTTCCCTCCTGGGGCACAGGAAGCCGGGAAGAGCAAAGGGATTGCCCTGAAGCGCGGTTGAGGGACAGAGGCACGGACAGGCCTGGGGAGGGACGGACAGGGAAATGACAGACTCAGAAGCAATCTTCCCCCGAGCCTGACACTCAGCCTGGGGCCTTCCGGCTTCCACCAGCTGTGGAAAAGGCACTTTAGGCTCCCAAATGGGTTGTTGGAGAGGGAAGAAGTGGCCCCCGTTGAGTGAGCAGCTGGACCCCTGCCCAAACAAGCCCGCGCCCCAGCCCCTACCTAGCCAGCCAGCCAACTGTGATACCTTTTCCCCATCACGCACAGCAAAATGCGCCATCCCTCCTGATGTTCCCAATTTGTCCCAACCGTCACCTCTACCACCTCCCACTCTGCTCAGCTCTGCTCTCCGACGAGAACCCAGGCCTGGCTTGAAGGCCACTCACCTTAGAAACTGCTAACCAGAACAAGCAAGGCCTGCCACGGGGTGGGGGGAGCAGCCCTCAGGTCCCTGTTCCCCCCCCTTGCTCCCGCAACCCGTTCTGCTGGGAGTGGCAGTGCTCAGAGGCCAAAAAAACAAAAGTCCCTTCTTCCTGGCCGAAAGCAAGACGGATATCTGCGGAAGAGGGGCGCTAGCCAGGCCAAGTGGAAGGAGCAAAGTCAGCTGCTCCAGGGATGCACAGAACTGAGGGGCCGGGCCAGCACCCCCACAGGAGAGGGGTCTAGTTCAGGAGCAGAGCAAGACTCCCAGCCTCTCTGAGCTTTAGTGCCTTTCTCACAATGGGGATGATAAACGCACCTTCCAAGGAGTCCCGGGGATAATGGATACAGGAGGCAGTGAACCAGGCTGGTCTCTTCCCCTGCTCCCACCCATCCCCACAAAGTTTCAAAGGGTGTGGGGTCTGGGGAGGGTCAAGGCTGGGAACTGGGAACTGAGCCCCCTGTCTGGGAAGCCTGATCCATTGTCCTGCCACCGTCAGCAGGCATGGGAAAAATAAAGTCAGACGGTGGACAGGAGTCTGAAATGGGCAAGCAGACAATTTAGGGAGGGGGACACAGCAAGGCTGCCCAGGCGCCTCTCCCCCCATCCCACCGGCCCACGGCCTATGTCGGGCTTACCTGTAAATGGGGCCATACTTCTGGAAGTTCTGGACTTGGTGATAGTGTAAATTCCGTGAGCCCTTCTCCCTCCAGAAATGGTACAGATTGAGCCAGCCGTTGTCCCCGGGGGAGGGGATCTCACTGAAAGGGCGCGGCACCCGAGTGGAGATTCGGGCTCCCTCCCCAGCGGGCACCCTGGTGTGCCCGGGCCCCTCCTGCGGGGCACTCAGGAGAGGCTGGCAGCCTTTGACCAGGGCTGAGCGCAGAGGAAGCCCCCGGACCAGCATGCCGTCCCCACTCCTACTGCAGCAGGGCCTGACCAGAGACTGGCTGTGGGCCCCTGGGGCCCCACTTATTATCTGACAACTCAAGGTCAAGGCAGGAGCTGACAGAGCAGGCGACTACTCTCCTCCTCCTTGGGTTGGCTCCCGCCCACACAGCCCCTCCCCGACTGTGGTACCAAGGCTCCGTCTGGAATTTCTGCAACCAGGGAGGTTCTCCAAAGCACAGCGAGACCCCTCTGTCTCTGTCCTCAGGGCCGGCCCCAGCGGGCCCTGAAAGCGGTGCAGAAACGGTACAGCTGTGTGCCTTTCCTCTGCTGGGGCCTCTTGCTGCCCCTACAGTGGGACTCAGCCCCTGGCAGACATCCATCAGGGCCTGCCAGCAGCCTGAGCTCAGGGACAGTGGGGGCCTAGGGGAGGCTGTGGGCACCCTGCAGCTCTGGGGCAACATACATCTTAATTGTGACCCTGTTATAAATATATAAAATTAACCATTTTTGTATCATTCCTTGAATTCTTTTTTGTTTTCATTCTTTCTTCTGGAGTTCCCTGATTTTTGAAGTCCTACTTTCTCTGCTTACCACCCCCCAAAAAGATATTTTATATATACATATATATACATATATATACACTATTTTCTGAAAGTGCTATCATTGGCAGGTATTACTCTTATCATTTTTAAAGATACTAACTACTAACCGCAGAAGTATATTCAGTGACAGTCATATTTGGCTCATTGCAGACCATCAAGGGAAGGGACACAGAAAGCCCTGGCTGGTGTGGCTCAGCTGACTGAGTCTTGTCCTGTAAACAGAAGGTCACACGTTCATTTTCAGTCAGGACACATACCTGGGGGCTGCTGGTTCAACCCCAATCAGGGCGCGGGCCAGAGGCAACAAGAGGGGTATTTCTCCCCCACATCAGTCTCTCTCTCTCTTCCTTCCTTTCCCTCTCTCTAAAAAATTCTTAAAAAGAAAAAAGAACAAACAAGAAAAATTTACAATCTCCGGAGTCTTTAATGCTGAGTGAAAGAAGCCAGACACAAAGAATACGGTAAATACTGATTGTGAATGAAAAAAAAAAAAGTCCTATGGAAAGTCATCTCCCAGGGTGATCTGATCATAAATTCCTAACTGAGAAGGTCAGGGTAGGGAATCTGGCCCTGAGCCTGTAACTTCTTTAGTAATAGGCTTATCTTTGCCTTAAGCAAGCTCTGTCCTTCGTTTCTTTGTGTCTAGGTGAATATACTTTGGAAATGCCTTGTGTGCAGAGCAGAGCACGTATATCCTATAACCCAGTCCCACCAGCTTTCTCCCACCTTCCCGCAGTCTTCCTGACATTCCCTCCTTAGCTCTAACCGCACACAAGCAGCTGCACCCTGCCCCTCTGAGAAGCATTTTTCATAGTCTGTTGATACCTTGCTTCCAGGTATATCCTCTGTTTGGCTCAAATAAATTATTATAAAAATTGTCTACGGCGTTGGACATTCCCTCTGTTGACGAGTTGGATTCCATTTTGACAAAGTTCCAGAATCGGTGCAATGAAAGCAGGGTGTTCGAGGTGGTTCTGCGGCGGGGCAGTGCCTGGGAGCGGGCAGGAGAGAACGTCTGGGGCTGGAAATATTCTCTCTCGGTCTGTGTGTTTACATATGGGAAACTCACCTGAGGTATAAACTCGTGATATTTGCATGGTATGAAATACAAGTCACCACAGTAAAAATGCCAAAAAATCATTTTCTTTTTTTTTTTAAGATTTTATTTATTTATTTTTAGAGAGAGGGGAAGAGAGGGAGAAACAGCAATGTACGGTTGCCTCTCACATGGCCCTCACTGGGGACCTGGCCTGCAACCCAGGCATGTGCCCCGACTGGGAATTGAACCGGCAACCCTTTGGTTCCCAGCCCGCACTCAATCCACTAAGCTACACCAGCCAGGGCAAAATCATTTTCTAACATAACTTTTCATCCTCACTTTCCCAGGGCCCCTTGCAACTGGAATGCAGGAGGATGCCTTGGGCTCCCCCGACACCACCCCCCCTACCGTGACATCTTGGTTGAGAGGAGGGAGGGGGCCCTGTGGGAAATGCTTGCTGGCCCGAGTGCCTGCCAGGGGCCCGTGGCCTGGACCAGCTGCAGCCTGGGAGGCCTGTGGGCATCGCAAGTGGCCACCAAGGCAGCCCTGGAAAGTAATACAAGTGATATTCCAGACACGCATCATTTTAAAGTAAACTTTTTTCTTTTAATCCCCTCCCAGGATATGTTTACTGATTTGAGAGAGAGAGGAATGGAGACAGCAAAGAGAGAGAGTGAGAGAAACATAGATCAGTTGCCTCCCCGACCCAGACCGGGATCGAACCAGCAACCCTTGGCATTCGAGGCAATGCTTCAACAAACTGAACAACCCGACCAGGGCTAAAGTTAACTTATTTTAAAATTATGCCCCAGCTCCGACTGGTGTAGCTCAGCTAGTTGGGTGTCATCTTACAAACCAAAAGGTCGCTGGTTCGATTCCCAGTCAGGACACAGGCCTGGGTTGCAGGCAGGTCCCCAGTCGGGGTGGGGCAGGGACAAGAGGTAACCAATGGATGTTTCTCCCCTTCTCTTTCTTCCTCCCTTCCCCTATCTCTAAGAGTAAATAAATAAAATCTTTAAATTATGCCCCATAAGCCTGATTATCTTACCCGCTTGGAGGTTTTTCGGAACTGAATCCTCTCCCTTGATAAATCCCTTCCCTGCAAAACAGCAGCTGGAGTGAATTCTGTTCTCGACAACTAAGAAGTCAGAACAATACAAAAGCAACGCTAATTTACAAACAAAAAGCCTTGCAAAGGTAGAGGCAGCGAGCATTGGAGATCGATCAGAATAGCTAAGGCCGAATCGCGTCCTGAGTGGGACACAGGCAATGGCTGTGTGTGAGAAAGGGCAAGGGACGGTGACCTCACGCAGGCGTCTCATGGCGCAGATAGCACGATGATGTCAGTTCTAAACGAGGGGGCCACGGACTGTCCGCCCAGGAGTCATCAGTCCAGCGGTCAACTGCTCTCTTATCTTCGCAAACAGCTCCTTGGAACTCGCTGCCCTCCTAAGGCCCCGTCCGAAGGTTATTTGCCCTGTTGTCAGTGTTCTGAGGTTTGCGGTGTCAGGCGTGCAGGGCGGCTCCTCTGGGTGACAATGCCGGCGCCACCGTCTCTTGGGTTCCAGTGCACAGCCCATCCCGTGGCTGAAAAGTCCCTCCCACGCCTGCACTTCTCACACTATTTACACCAAGGGAATGCGGCTAAGTTGAACCGTTTGATATCAGTCTGCTTTAAAATTGCGCCCCTTAAGCTCTAACTCATTAAGGGCACACGGTGGGAACCAGCGAGACGGTCTCACGACAAGGCGTGTTTGATGGAAAGAGTGGGACAAACGGGTTTGTGGCAGAGACCCCGGTAAGCCCCCGCCCCGTTAAAAACACTCTGATGTACCTGTTTCCTTCCAGTCCTTTCTAATTAACTGCTTTCTGTTGTCTTCCTTTTCCTGAGTGGCTGAAGTTTTCTTTTTTACTACAATGTAGAGTTTTGTGCAAATAACTTGTGTAGGTGATTTAAACATGCAGATTCGACTAGAGAAGCAGAACTAGGAGGAGATATGTTTTCACAGGTTTGTGGCAAGGAACTGGCTCATGCAATCGTGGAGCCGGTGGGGGGGGCGCGGGGGGAGGCGCACGTCTGACATCCACGGGTCAGGAGGTCGCGGAGGGCCGGCTGGGGCTCTCGGGCATGAGCTGAAGCTGCGGTGCACTGTGGAATTTCTTCTTTAGGAAAAACCTCCGCTCTGCTCTTCAGGCCTTTCAACTGATCAAATCAGGCCCGCCAGGTTGTCTGGGATAATCGCCTTAAGTCAACTGATTGTGGAGATTAATCACGTTGACAAAGTGCCTTCACCGCCGCCTGCCCCTGGATCACTGCTGGAATCATTGAGGACTGCAGCCTACCCAGCTGGCAGGTAAAACCAACCATCAACCTGGCTGGTGTAGCTCAGTGGATTGAGCGCGGGCTGGGAACCAGAGAGTCCTGGTTCGATTCCCAGTCAGGGCACATGCCTGGGTTGCAGGCCAGGTCCCCAATGGGGGCCAGGTGGGAGCAACCATGCTGTTTCTCTCCCTCTCTGTCTCCCTCCATTCCCTTCTCTCTAAAAATAAATAAAATCTTAAAAAAAAAACAAAAAAAAACCATCATCGCACCACGAAGTTTGTAAGGAAACACAGTGGTCATCTGCGCCAACCCTCCCTGCGCTGGGTGTCACTTCCCGGAGGAGAATGAAAACCTTTCCTCAAAGCAGTCAAGCCCACTAGGTTCCTATCCGCCTCCGTGTGGGAGAACTCCCACTCACTCATCCCATTGCTGCCAGGCTGAGCCTGCGGGCCGCTGCCAGGGGCCTCCCTTCCCTGCCGCCTGGGAAATTTCCAGTTTCTCCCTCCTGCTTCCTGGACCTCATGTCTCCTGCTTTCAAAGCCTTTCTTAGGAAGAGTGTGCGAAAAGTAAAATGTTGAGGCCTTGCTTATCCGACAATGTCTTTTTTCTGCCTTGCCGGAGAGGCCAGCTGACTATAGAATTCTAGATTGGAAATAATTTTCCATTTTTAAAAATACTGCGTGAAATCAGAGCTCCATTGTCTTCCATTTCCTGGAGCTGCTCGTGTGAGCAAGCAGTCCCTGCCATTCTGATCCCCGAACCCCCACATTTGTGCTTATTCCCTGCAGTCACTCTTTGGGTCTCCTCTTTATTTTTGGCTTCTTCAAATTTCACAGTGCGTCTTGCCACACAAGTCCTTGGGCTGGATACCTGGTAAACCCTTTTAATCTCAAAACTCATGTCCTTGGATTTCTGGACGTTTTGTTGCATAATTCATTTTATAATGTCTTCCTTCCAGTTACCTTTTCTCTCTTTCTGGAACTCCTATTATTCCTATGTTAACCCCCTGGATTTATCTTTCATTTACTTTTTCTTTTCTCTCCCATGTTACATTTGTCTTTTCAATCCACCCAATGAGATATTCCCTTCAGTTTCCAGTCCCTCCGTTGCAATTTTTATTTCCACTCTCTGTTTTCTAATTTCCTAGAGACTTTTCCTGTGTCTGGGCACAGATACAATATGGACATGATAGCTTCTCAAAACTCTCTGAAGATGTAAACCATAGGACCGTTTTCTAATTGTTGGTTTGGAGGGGGATTTTGTTTTTTTTTTTGTTTAGTTTTCTCTTGCTCTCTGTATTGTCCCCGTTTCCTCTGAGTTCCTTTTTCTTTTGTTTTGGTCCCTGACTTTAATGGTAGAAGTTTCCTCAAATGTCTACTGAGGTTTGGCAGTCCACTAGGAGCCCTGTCTGGACTCCAACTTTCAGAATCAGGACCCAGGAGTCTTCCCAGCGTAAAGCACGTAAGTGGGACTTCTCCAGCTGTGGCTTTGGGACAGGGCCTTCGGGGAAGACTCTGACAGATCACCAGTGTCGGTGTCTGTGTGACTTTTCAGATGGGCTGATGATTTCCCTAAAGAAGTATCCTCTACATTTTCAGTACAGGGCCTCTCCTTCGCCTCATTGTGGCTGATGTCCCCGGCCCAGAGCCTTTCTGGTTTGATGAATCTAGAGAGCAAGTCTTGCCATGTTGACCCGGGAGCCCCCCAGGTGTTGTGAGCTCACGGCTATGGGCACCGTGTTCACACAATTTTGCGCCGCTGCATTTTCACCCCGATTGCTGTAAACATTCCCCTTTCATTGTTAAATGCTCCTGAACTATCTTTTAGAAAAGCTGCATCACATTCTGTGAGTGAGGTTATCCGTGCCTCATTCTTTCAAATTTGAAACTCTGAGGTTCACCCTGGCTGGCGTGGCTCAGGGATTGGAGCGCCGGCCTGCAAACCAAAGGGTCGCCAGTTAGATTCCCAGTCAGGGCACATGCCTGGATTGCAGGCCAGTCCCCAGGAGGGGGCATGTGAGAGGCAATCACACATGGATGTTTCTCTCCCTCTCTTTCTCCCTCCCTTCCCTTCTGTCTAAAAATAAATAAATAAATAAATAAATAAAGATAAATTTTTTAAAACTCTGAGGTTCAGAGGTCAACTTGGGGGCAGTAGGTGGGGTCAGCCCCAGTGAGGTAACAACCATGGGGACAGCGAATGTATTTACTCCCCTACCTGCAACATCCCACACCTCTGTCCCAGGCACCGGCCTAGGTGACAGCAGAGAGGGAGGCCTTCCATCCGTGGTGGTACATTGTGGGGAGCTGAAAAGAAAACCATGAGTCAGGGGAGGCTGGAAGGATTCTGGCCTCCACGGAGAGGGAAGAAGCAGGGTTTGAGGCAGAGGCTTGGTGTCCCCTGCGGGGGGAGAGGGGGAAGATGAGAATCCTGCCCAGAGAACAGAGAAAAAGCACCTGGAGAAGGCGGGAGAGGACCAGGGCAGAGCCAGCAGGCCTGCGTTTCAGAGGAGAGCTGAGGTCAAGGCATGTGAGTGTGCAGACAGGGTGGGCATTTTTCATTCCCGTGCATTTGGTCCTGGACACTGAGCTGCTTTGTGGACAGCTAGGTCAGGGCGTGGTCTGCCTGAGTTAGGAACGATGCCCTAGCCCTGGCCGGTGTGCTCGGTGGGTTGGGCGTCATCCTGCAAACCAAAGCGTCGCTGGTTTGATTCCAGGTCAGGGCACGTGCCTGGACTGTATGTTTGGTCCCCGGTGGAGTGGAAGAGGCAACCAATCAATGTTTCTCTCCCTCTCTTTCGCCCTCCCTTCCCCTCTCTCTAGAATCAATAAAGAAAAAAACAATTAAAAATATTTTTTTTAAAGAATGATGCCCTGGCCACAATTAGGTCGCAGCATCGTCCCATATACCAAAAGTTTGCAGGTTCAGTCTCCAATCGAGGTGCATACCTAGGCTGCGGGTTTGATCTCTGCTCATGGTCTGCACAGGTGGCAACTGATCAATGTTCCTCTCTCACATCGAGGTATGTCTCTCCCTCTTTCCCTTCTTCCCCTCCGAAAATGGATAAACATATCCTCAGGTGAGGATTAAAAACAGAATGACCCTCCACAGCCTGCTGGTTTCCTGCCTCCCCAAGGCAACGGGTGCAGGACCAGTTCCAGAGAACAAGTGAGGGAGGAATAGGAGGTGATGACAGGGAGACCCATCACAGCTCAGAAATCCAACCAACGAGGTGTGGCCGTGGCTCTGCCTTGTACTAGCTGGTGGCCTTGAGAAATGTTCCTGCTTTTTAAAAGAAAATTTTATTTCTTGATTTTAGAGAAGGGAGAAAGAGAGAGAGAGAGAGACGGTTCTGTTGTGCCACCCATTCGTGAGTTTATTAGTTGATTCTTGTATGTGGCCTGACCAGAGATCGAACCCGCAACCTTGGCGTATCAGGACAATACTCTAACCCGCTGAGCTACCAGGCCAGGGCCGGAAATGTTCCTGTCTTCCCTGCAAGTGAATGTCCACCTCTTTCACATGAGCTGCCAGAGAGGGCCTCTGGGAGGTGGAGAACACTGTCCCCAGAACCCTGCACGCCAGCCTTGCGCTGCGTGAATCATGGTGCAGACCTTCTGCTGGAGGAGCCTGGAGTGCCTGGAGGCGGCAGACAGGTTGCATCAGGGTTCCCTTTACTTTCCTTCTTTTGGGCAAAATAAGGGAACCTATGCAGACAGAGCAGAGGGGCACGGAGAGGCCAGATAGAAGGCAAAGGCAGAACCCCGGGGGAGGGGCAGTGACAGAGGAAGCAAGGTAACTGGGGACAGGAAGGAGATCAGCTCCAGAGAAAGTTCCTCCTGGGTAGTAGCATGTCAGAAAAGGATGAGCAGGGCTTACGATGGGGGAGGGGAGAAACAGCAAGACAGGAAATGATTCCCTAGGCATTGTCTCTTCAGCTGTAGCCCTGCCTTCACCTCACTGCACCCCTCCAAGAATGAAGGACTCAGCCCCCAGGGAGCAGGACATGGCCTTGTCCAGCTGCCTGCAGCTGCCCCACGGGCCACCCGTATTCCTGTATCATTGTGGCCTGCTGGCCCAGGGCTCCAGATCCTTCCACTGTGCCTAGAACATGTGCCCAGTGGGGAGCAAACTAGCCAGAGCTTGGTGGAATAGTGAGGTGTGCTCCCAGGCTCAGGTATGACCTCGGGAGGCCCAGGTCAGAAAGTCTGCACCCACATCCCATCTGGACTTGGGAACATCTAGGAGATGCTGCTTCTCAACTTCCACACCTGGGAGAGGTGGCACAGTATTGTAGAGAGGGCACATTTGTACCCCGCTGTGCCTTGGCAAGACCCCTAAATCTCCGTGTCTATATTGATAGAATGTATGGAGCGTTACTATGTGCAGGGCACTTTCAATGAGTTTTCCACTTAATCTTCACACGCCCCTTATGAAGTAAGTTCTGATACTTCCCCCATTTTACAGATGAGGAAACGAAAGTATAGACAGGTTGGGCATATGCCCAACCACTGGCAGGACTGGGATTCAAACCCAGGTAGACCTTCTCCCAGGGCCGAGCTCTGGGCCCCTCGCTGTGCTGCTGGGAAGGGGCCTGAGGACACGAAATGAGGGCACTCACGATGCAGACTGTAAAGTGATGGCTGAACTAGGCATCACAGGCTGAGAGACCTGGAAAGGCCCTTAGGTACCATTTCTCTGGTCTCCCACTAAATAGATGGGAAGACTGAGGTCAAGCAAGGAGCAGAGACCTACACTGGATCACTGCAGCAAAGCCACAAGCCTCCCGAAGAGCCAGCCACAGGGGCCCGAGGAAGAGTGGCCACTTGGAGGGGTGTGGCGGGCCCCTCCCTGCAGCCTGCCCAGCGTGGGGCCGGGCAGACAAGCACTGCAGACTGCCACAGAGCGGGCACCTGGCTGAGGACCAGAGGGAAGGCCAGAGGAGGACGCGGAAGCGATGAGAAGGTCTTCCTCCCCCAGGCCTTGGAAGAACTTGAAGAAACAAAGGAATTTTACCTTGAACACCCATCTTCGTCATCCCTTCCCAGCGGACCCGGGCCTGGGGCCGTGATTCCGGGCGGCTGACTCAGAAGAGGCCCTGGGTCCCTTGAACTGAGGTCTGCAGTCAGACTGCCTGGGCGCACGCCAAGATCTTAACAAATCAGATCACCACCAGGATGGCCACGCCTCCTCGACCACACACTGGCCCTCGGATCTGCCTCTGCAACGTCCCTCACTGCACCCCCCAGACCCAGCCCACTCCCCCGTGCACAACACCACCTCCCCAGGAAACCGTCCATCGTAACAGAGTTTCACCAAAGCTGCAGCCCACTTAATAAAAGCATGTATGTCAGAAAGCACACACACACGTCATGTGAACATCCCATGACAGTGATCTTCACTGCACCTTATGTTTTACATTGGGCAATAGGACTCTTTTTTTTTTTTTTTTCAAAATCCTACTTGCAGACACATAAAGGATATATTTAAAACACACATAGACAGAAAGTAGAGTGGCCGTTGCTTTGGGCTGAAGGCATGATATCTAAAGAGTGCAGAGTTTCTTTCTGGGGTGAGGACTACGAAAATTTTCAAAAACTCACTGTAATGACCATTGTAGAACTCTGTGGATATGCCGAAAACCACTGAATCGTACACTTTAAATGGACGGACTGTGTCGTATGTGAACTATCACTCAGTAAAGCTGCTACCCCCCCACAGGCACACGTGCACACAGGCACACGCGCTTGCACACGCAGGAGCTGACCACCTGCCCCTTCCATTGCGTTGATCCATGAAGAGATCCCCCGTGACAGTGAAAGCTGTCACTCGCAGCCACTCGACTGAGAATTCCCATCCGGGGAAACCACTTCAACACAAATGTAGAGAAGCAGGTTTTCAGCAAAAAAATAAAATAAAATAAAACAAAACAAAACAAATACTTGCATTCACCAAGAGCGGTGGCTGTTCTCCCTAGGAGAGTGACCGCTGCCCCTCCCAGGCACGGGCTTTCTGATAAAGGGAGGTTGGAAGGACCTGTTTTGCCTCACTGGTGACCTCGAGCCTGAATGACATCAGCGGGAAGGCCATGTCTCACAGGGAGCACCAAGGCAATGATCCTCCACCGAGGAAAGCGGCCAACTTGTTTTTCCTCCTAGAATCTCAGAACCAAGGTGAAACGTGTGAATTCCTGAGTTACAGCCAATTTCTCTGTTTGAAGCGGTCCCACACGCCCGGGGAGCAGGAGCCCCGATCCGTGTGGCCCAGAAGCCCTGCGGTCCTCTTCTCGGCAGCACCCCACCTTCAGCGGGGCCTCCCCACCGTCCCTCAGCCCCTGCGTCTCGGGTGCTGACCACCGAGAGCGGCCCAGGCAGGAGGTTCCAGGCCACGCTCCACCCACTGGGCAGTCAGTGGCTGAAGGACAGGCCGTGACTAGTCAGTGCCCCTGCAATGCGAGGGGGGTCTCCCGAAGGCTTTGGGGAGAGAATTTCATCACTTTGCTGAAAGAGCTCCTAGAAGCTCTGATGTTCTCTCTGAATGAGGCTGAATGTGTTAGGGATCGGCTGCTGCTTAACAAATTACCCAAAACTCAGGGGCTTAAAGAGACCGATGTTCCCCCATAGTTCCGGTGGGCCAGGAACCCAGGAACGGCCTTATGGCGTGGCTCCGGCACAGGCTTGCTTGGGAAGGCTTGGCTAAGGGCTGGGGATTGGCTTCCACGCTCCCTGGGTTACCCAGTCCCACTTCGAGAACTTTCAGCTGCTGTTGTCAGGGGACTCCGGTCTCCCTGGCTACTGGTTGGAGGCCTCCGTTTTCCACCTCGCAGGGCAGCTGGCTTCCCCCAGAGCAGGTGATCTGTGTGAGAGCAGGAGGGCGGGAGGCTGCATTCTCTCTCCTGGACTGACTTGTCCTCTTTTTTCTGTTCGTTAGAAGCTGGGCACTAAGTCCCGCCCACCCCCAAGGAGAAGGGCGTTAGGCTCTACCTTGTAAAGGGAGTACTGAGGAATTTATGAGCATATTTTTAATCTACACTGATGAAGCCTGCAGCCCCAGAGATTCCAGAATGCCATCTAGTAATTACAAAGAGGAGCCAGTTTTTAGAAAGATGGAAAGAAACCCGGCCCGTGGTGCCCCTGGAAAGATGCTTGATCAAACCCGTCCTGAACTGGGCCTTCTTTGAGATGTTCCAGAGCCGTGAGCCAGTGAGTCCTGTCTCTAGTTTCTGCCAGTTGTGTTGGGATTTCTTTTTCTTTTGTTTTCTTTCTTTTTGGGGGGACGGGAGCGGAGGTGTTTCTGCTGCTTGAAATCCAATGTCTCCTGATCCCCTTGTAGGAGTAAAGAAGATGGCAGCTTTCTTTTCTGTCTGTTTTGTTTGTTACCGCTTGCACTGCCAGCCACGCACTCGCCATGAACTCACCACGCACTCACCACGCTTCATAGCCACACCTCGCAAAACGGAGGAAATCAAAGACTTCCTGCTCCCGGGAATGCCAGATCTATCAAGATCAGTAAAAATAAGGACAATGAGAAGTTTAAAGTCCGGTGCAGCAGACACCTTTAGACCTTGGTCATCACAGACCAAGAGAAGGTGGAGAAACTGAAGCAGTCCCTTCCCCCTGGGTTGTCAGTGAAGGAGCTGGAATAAACCAGACACACTGGTCTGTATTAAAATGTTAAAAATTTAAAAAAAAAAAAAAAGGAAGAAGAAGATGACAGAGTCACTTGGTGCCATCACCACAGCATATTATGAGGGCAATCCCGCTCATTTCCGGGGGGGGGGTGCAGAACACTGGCCACCCACTCATTAGGTTGCCGCACAGAAGGGCCACTGGGCCCTTGCCTAAATGACAATCAGCCTGGCCACGCCGTCCACCTGATGAGACTTCGGTTTAGAAGAAACTCCAGGGTACTCACATATTTGACATTTTCTCATTTTGTTTCCCAGACAGGATGCTTATGTCTAGATTTTTGGGATCAAAACCACAGCCCAGCCCTGGCTGGTGTAGCTCAGCGGATTGAGCGCGGGCTGGGAACCAGATGGTCCCGGTTCAATTCCCGGTCAGGGCACATGCCTGGGTTGCGGGCCAGGTCCCCTGTGAGGGCCATGTGAGAGGCAACCATACATTGCTGTTTCTCTCCTTCTCTGTCTCCCTCCCTTCTCCTCTCTCTAAAAATAAAAAAATAAAAAAATAAAAAAACCCACAGCCCAGAGACCCATGAGTTGGGCCACACTCAGGAGTCTGTGCACTCCGGTCTTGGTGGGTCCCACATCCTCCCGAATCCAGAAGGACATTCTGGAGGGGCCTCCCTATGCTTTCGGCCCCCAACTCCATTCAACGCCCGCGTGCGGTGGAGAGACTGCCCAATGCCGGGTCGGATGAGCTGTGTCTCATACCCACTGCTTCCCAGCTCCGGGGCCCTGGGGAAACACTCAGCGTCCTCGTCTGCTCATGGAAACATCAGCGCCCACCTCGCTGGACCATGGCAGGAACTAATGAAATCATATATGCCTTTCTTATAAATATGTACCTAGGTGTATCATAATTTCTCTCCCTTTCTCTCTGTTCCTGCCATTTCAAAAGTGATAGGGGGTTAGGGCTCGCCCTCACCAAGCCCCTCTCGATGGGACTCTGAATCTCTGAGGGGTACAGCTGGGTGAGTGGCAGGCATGCTGACCTCTTCTTGGCTTCCGGGTTGGTTGGTCAGCGCCAGCAAAGCCTGTGCTCACGCCCCCACGTCCACCCCCTGCGTTTATAACTACCCTGCGGCTCTCAGGATGGAGGTCACACACATCTAGATCCATCCAAACTGTTCTCTGGGCCTGAGGAGGCGATACTGCCTGGGATCAGATTTGGATGGATAAGCAGAAAATCCAAATCACAGGACTACACAAGATAGGAACTTGTTCTATCTCATGTGAAAGGAGCAAGAACCGGGCAGCCCAGGGCTACTGGATCGGTCCTGCGGAAAACTCAGGCTCCGCCTTCCTGCGGCAAGCCTGCTGCGATTGGTTTGCACACCCCCAGCTACGTAGCCAAGATGCTGCGTAAGCCCTGACCATGCTGCTGGCCAGAAGGAGGAGGAAGAACTAAAGAAGACGAAAGGCCCATTGAAGCAGCCTTCCTCTCCGTCCCACACAAATCCAACTGCATCTCAGTGGCCAGCACGGAACACAGACTTGCAGCTAGCGATAAGGAAGCTGGGAAAAGTACTCTCTGTTTGGTGGCCACAGGCCCAGCTAGCAGTCTCGACCCCAGTAAGTTAGGATACGTAAGGAGAGAATGGGAAGGAAGCCTGGTTCTTCCATCCAAGAATAAAGCCGAGAATCTCACCCTGCCGTCAGAGTCCATTTGCTCAAATCGCTGCAGAATTTGCAGGGGCAGGACGGTGCCTGGACCCTCAGAAGCCCTCGGCATCCGGCACAGCGCCTGGCACAGAACAGGTAACCAGAGCTTTTGTGCCCACAGTAGGCACTTTGTGGGGTGATGCCCTGTC
Source organism: Micronycteris hirsuta (assembly GCA_004026765.1). Lineage (NCBI taxonomy): Eukaryota > Metazoa > Chordata > Mammalia > Chiroptera > Phyllostomidae > Micronycteris > Micronycteris hirsuta. The sequence goes on along the minus strand of PVJI01011366.1, from coordinate 17,181 downwards.
TCACAATAACCCCCTCTTCTCGGAGAAAGACTCTAAAACCCAGAGGCGGGTCCCGAGTAACCCTCCCCGCTGGCCACCGATGACAGTTCTACTTGAGTGACAATTAACCCAGACTGTGCCATTTGCGGTCCCTTCCAGGATCTTCAACATTCATGTGAGGAAAGGGTGACAACCCTTCTCTGGCGGCCAGGTGGTGGGGTGCAAGGCTGTGTCCCGTCCCCCCAGAGGGAGGGAGCCAACAGAGAGAAAGAAGCCAGGGAAACCTAAGAGAAGAGCCCAGAGCGAAAGGTCATGGCCAGGACCTCACTCCTACCCCCAACGCCCCAGAGGCCCAGCTGCAACTCAGTCCTTCCGGTGCCCCCACCCGTCTGCGTCACCCACCTTCTGTCACTTGCCATCAAGAACTATGACTACTCCCGTCACCTGTCCCTGTCCAACAGGGAAGCGCTTCTGTGTTTATAACACATTGCATTAAAGAATAGTATTTGTCAGAATTCTTTCAGTAGCTAGTGGCAGAAATCCAGCTCACCTGGGCTTCAGCAAAAACAAATACATACATTTTTAAAATCCCTTGATGTAAATTTGAAAGCCAGGGCAAAGCTGACGATCTAATGGGCGTCCCAGGGCTTGCCTGCTCTCTCTGCAACTCCCCTTGTCTCCCGACTCCTGGGTCGCCCCCTGCCGGCTGTATCCTCCTGCAGCCACCTGCACCTGGCAGGACAGATGCCAGGGCAGCTCTCCGTCCCAGAGGCAGACAGACCTGCTCTCTGACACTCACAGACCTCTGATTGGCCGGCCTGGTCACATGTCCCCCTCCAGTCCACTCAACATAGTCATAGTGCACAGGTCACGATGCTAGGACTCATAGGTGGGCCTGCATCACCACCCAGCCTTTCAGCTGGGACCAGCAGCCTCTGTGGTGGATGGAGCCTCTGGAACCACCGAAGGGGGAAAGTCACTCTCTGAAAGCAGGAGGTGCTTGGCAACCACAGATATAAGAACAGCTTTGCCTTGTAAAACAAGTGAAGACTTGGGTGCCAAATGGACATGAGTTCAAATCCTGAGCCAACCCCTGAGTGGTCCTGTAGCCCTGAGGGAACTACTGATTCTTAATTTTTCATCTTTAAAATAGGAATAGCCCTGGCTGGTGTAGCTCAGTGGATTGAGCGTGGGCTGCAAACCAAAAGGTCACCGGTTCAATTCCCAGTCAGGGCACATGCCTGGGTTGCGGGCATGGTCCCCAGTGGGGGCCACGTGAGAGGCAACCATACATTGCTGTTTCTCTCCCCCTCTATCTCATTCTCTTCCCTTCTGTCTAAAAATAAATAAATAAAATCTTTATTAAAAAATGGGGATAATCATACCTGCCTTTCTGGATTATTGCAGAATAATAAAGCACTTAGAAAATGCCTAGGTTGTCAAAGTAACTCCCCTAACTTCATGGCACTTAGCACCACCCCAGCACCCTCTCATGACTTAGGTCAGCGCCTGGATACCATCTATGGAGTTTATGTGGGTTTTTATTGGCTGTGTCACGCTGACACTAAATCAAACTGCACCCGTACCCCTGCGCTGTGCCTTCCTCGGTGGGTTTGTTCTATGCTCTCATCCCACTTGACGGCTAAGAGTTTAAACTGCCTGGGTGGGGGCATGGGGAGGCCCCAGAGGTGGCTGGAAAGAAACCAACCCTGGACACAGGCCTCAAGGCTGTGGCCTCCGCAATCTTAAGGAGCAGAATGCTACTCTGAAAACTTTTTTATTACTACTAAGCTAACACTACATTCCTTTCATTCTTCCTTGTTCTTTTCTTTCTTTCTTTTTTTTTTTCAGGGGGGCAAGAGAGGAGCCCTGGGAGAGGTCCTGCGGCCTTTGGAGACCTTCCTCCCGCCCACCCCCACGGGTGTGTGAAGTCTGAGCGCTCACGCCCCGGACGAAAGGGGACCCTGCTCTAGACACGGCTTCTTATCATGAATCCCAGGCTATTCCTTCTGGCCAGAGAGAGTGAAATGAAGGGAGATGTGGGATGGAGTAGACAGCACTTCCGGGGCAGGAGGAAACAGGGTGGCAGAGCGGAGCAGAGGGGACCCGGAAGCCAAGAGCCCCGAGACTTCAGCAGACGAGCGCTCCCAGTTTGGAAGACCCTGCAAAGGGCACCTCTGAGAGGTGGCCTCAGGCCCCACCTACCCCGGCCCTCCTAGGAGAACCTTCTCCCCTGGGGCTGGGCCTCCCAGGGGGTGAGCACAAGCCCCAGCCCTCTTCTTCACTCAGCCCCCATGGGTTTTTCTCTGATCCCGTGAGAGTCCACGGCTCCTCACTGATGCAGGAAACAGAATTTTTACAAAAGTTTATCTGAGCAAAACAGATGACACAGCCAGAGAGCAACATCCCAAATGCTCCAGAGAATGACTGTTTTGCAGTTTCTTTTACTTTTTAAACATTTTTAAATTATGAATCTGAGCGAGAAGAGAGAGAGGGTCATCCGTGCGTTGTTCCACTTATTTGTGCTCTCGTGGGCTGCCTCCTGTATGTGCCCCCCCGGAGACCGAGCCCGCCGCCTTGGGGACAGGGGACAGCGCTCTCACCAGCTGAGCCACCCAGCCAGGGCCGCAGGTTCCTCTATGCGTTGGAACTGAGGAGGGAAGAGAAGGATGATTTATATGAAGGTGGTCGGGGACTGGAGGACAGCAGTGATTTTCAACCTTTTTCATCTCATGGCTCACATAAACGAATTACTAAAATCCTGCAGCACACCCATCTGACAGAAAGATAGATATAATTTCGATGCACTCCTCCTGGACAGCTATTGCTGCATTCATTATTTTCATTTTTATATTTCCAAATCTGAGGGAAAAGAGACCCCCGACGAAACAGTCAGGCATCGCATGGTTTCAAAAAAGTCTTTCAGTACCCTGGCTGGTGTAGCTCAGTGGATTGAGCGCAGGCTGGGAACCAAAGGGTCCCGGTTCGATTCCCAGTCGGGGCACATGCCTGGGTTGCCGGCCGGGTCCCCAGTGGGGACCACATGAGAGGCAACCAACCATACATTGCTGTTCCTCCCTCTCTTTCTCCCTCCCTTCCCCTCTCTCTAAAAAAATAAATAAAATCTTTAAATAAAATAAAACTGAGGTTTATTTAGGGGCCTGGAAGGGCGGTTACATAGGAGAAGCAGGGATCCAAGAGAGGCATTTCCAAGGGGTGTTAACCTAGATGCACAGGAACCGTGGACAGGAGTGGCTGAGGGCAGAGACAGACTCTTACTAAAGAAGTTAGAGGCTTTGTCCTGGCCAGTGGGACTCGGTTGGTTGGAGTGTCATCTCATGGACTGAAAGGTCATGGGTTTGATTTCCAGTCAGGGCACGGGCCTGGGCTGTGGGTTCAGTCTCTGATCAGGACACATGTGAGAGGCAGCCGATCGATGTTTCTCTGCCACATTGATGTCTCTCTCTCTCTCTCTCACACCCCCCTCCCACCCCCTTTACTCTCTCTTGAAAAGCAATGAAACAAATGTCCTCAGGTGAGGATGAAAAAACAGAGTTACAGGCTTTGGGCGTGACTACCTACCCTGACCTGCCCAGTTAGGAATTTAGGGTCAGATCGTCCTGTGAGGTTACTTTCCCTAGAACCCCCTTTTTCCCACCCACAGTTCTCCGTTTTGGTCCTGAATTCATCTAAAGGATGCACCGGCGATCAGCCTGCTGGTCTCACAGTGACAGGAAGTCTCATTCCAAGGAAGTGTCAGCATTGATGCGGCCTTGCAGAGCTGGGGGCCACCAGGGACGCGGCCACACGGTCACCGTGGGGCGTGAGTTGAGGACGGGTTTTCCGAGAGAGGGAAGAGCAGGTGCAGGGAAAGCCATCCGTCTCATCGCCTTCGTTGCAAAACGAAACAAACACCCTGGATCGCTTCTATCCTGGGAACCATCGTGATCTGAGTTTTGCTTCCCATCTCATTTTCCTGTGTTTGGCATCTAGCTTAACATTTACACAAGCCATAAAAAGAGTTATATTGTACATGCACAGTTGGCGTTGGACTCTATAGAAAGAGCCAAAGAACAAATATCAGTATTGCTATACCAATATCATTAGCAGGCAGGAAAGACTATCAAACAACTGGGTCGGGTTAAACATCAACCCGCAGGTTGACAGGCCCCGTTGCTATCTGTGCAGAGCAGTGTGACATCAGCAGCTTCTTGACCTTGAGGAGTCTTTGGTATCTGCTGTAGACACAGGCAAGTGTCCGCAGCCGGGGTAGAGGTCCTTCGTGGCTAGGCACCTCACAGGTCCAATGAGGTCGGAGAGTGTCTTTTCTTTGATGTCCTTTCCAATAAACAATAAAGTCGGAGAGCTATCCGTAAAAGGAAGCGGTTGCCTATGTGGCATTTTCTTGAAGTGAAAACCTTGGCCATAGTGTAAGACACCTTCTTTCGATAATGTCAGCTCAGAATTTCCTTTGTCTAAGTTCCGCTTAAACGCACTAAGATGATGCCAGGGAACAGGAGGGACCCAGTGGCTGTCTGTGATTTCCCACAGCCCTGACTACTTGTTTCATTTGCAACATTGTTTCTATACATACAACATAAGAGTTTTTCATCACTTATTTGACGATGTTTCCCCTACGATCTAACATTAAAGACAAATCATTCCGGGCGTTTTAGGATCCCCTCAAGATCACCGCAAAGTTATTCCCACATATATGAAGATTTTAAAACTTAAAACCACAATTTTTCTAATCCTCACCTGAGGATATTTTCATTTGCCTTTTTAGAGAAAGACAGAGGAAGGGAGAGAGAAAACCATCAGTGTGAGAGGTGCATTTCATGCACCCAGCACCCGGACCAGGGATTCATGCCGGGACCAGGAGACCACATGCATCCAGACCAGGGCCCACACCTGCCCACGGGATGAACTTGCAATCCAGGTATGTGCCCTGACTGGGAATCAAACCCGCAACTTTTGGGTCATGGGACGATGCTCCAACCACACCAGCAGGTCTAAAACCACACTTTCTAATGAAACTAAGAAGTAAGTAATTAGCATTCTTTGGCTTGGCAATTTAAAAAAATTATTGATTGACTTGAGAGAGAGGGAGAGAAAGAGAGAGAGCAACATCAACATATTGTTCCACTTATTGATGCATTCATTGGTTGTTCTTGTATGTGCTCTGACTGGGGACCAAACCCACAACCTTGGGGCATTAGGTTGACACTCTAACCAAATGAGCTACCTCACCAGCATTTGGCAAATTTATGAAGACATTTTATAGCCTCTAGAAACATACTTTACAGACAGCAAAGTCCATTATTAACATGGACTTATTTTTGTAAAACCCAGGCAAAATAAACACACATCTCTTTTACTTAAATCAACAAAGTTAAGCTAGCTTTTACTTAGGAAGGATTAATCTTAGATCACACGAACGTGAAAAACATTTGGGCCCTGGCCAGTGTGGCTGAGTTGGTTGGGCATCATTCCACAATGTGAAAGGTCGCCAGTTCAATTCCCAGTCAAGGCACATTAAAAATTAAAAGCAACAACTCACTTTTTTTCTTTCCCTGGGTTATCTCAACCATTATCTATCTTGAGGATTTTCTAAGAAGAGCCGGTGGGGCACAATGGGTCCTAGCACCAGTTCCAGGTCCACAGCGTGGTCCTGGTGGCTTTTTTTTTGGAGTACTGCCAACTATACCAAGTAAATGTTGTAAGAAATATAAAGAATTTGCCCTGGCTGGTGCAGCTCAGTGGACTGAGTGCAGGCTGAGAACCAAAGGGTCGTCAGTTCAATTCCCAGTCAGGGCACATGCCTGGGTTGCAGGCCAGGTCCCCAGTGGGGGCCACGTGAGAGGCAACCACACATTGATGCTTCTCTCCCTCTCTTTCTACCTCCCTTCTCTTCTGCCTAAAATAAATAAATAAGTAAAATCTTTCCAAAAAAAAAAAAAAAGAAAATCATCATTGCTTTAAAAAAAAGAAATATAGAGAATTTTATGAGTTTATTTGAGTGAAAGTGTTGGCATATGCCTAGATGCAAGGTTTCAAATGCTCTGAGAAGAAACAGTTTTGCAGGGGTGTTTTATGCGCTTGACATGAAGGAGGGAACGTAAGATTATAGGAAGGGGGGAGAAAGCAAGGCAGGAATCAGAATGTGGCTGGTTAAGATTGTCTGCTCTCCTGAAGGTGGTTCTCTTTAGAAGGAGGGTCTGAAAGAAGCATTTCAAAGGTGTAGTGTGTTCCAAAAATACCCCCCCAAAAAGTGCAATTAAAAATGAGCTGTGCGCCCTGGCTGGTGTGGCTCAGTGGATTCAGTGCTGACCTGTGAACCTTTGGTCCGATTCCCAGTCAGGGCACGTGCTTGGGTTGCGGGCCAGGTCCCCAGCTGGGGGCGTGAGAGAGGCAACCGATCACTGTCTCTCTGCACACTGCTCTTTCTCTCCTTCTCTTTCTCCCTCCCTCGCTCTCTAAAAATAAATAAATACAATCTTTAAAAACAATGAGCTGAGGACCTGAAGAGACACTTTTGTAAAGAGGCTATACCGAGGGCCAATCAATAGACATATGAAAAGATGTTCAACATTTTGGCTCATCATCAGAGAGATGAACATTAAAGCCACAATTGAAACCAGGAAGAACGTCCTTGCAAACTGTACTGCCTGCTGCCACAAAAGCCGAACGTGTAAAATCTGTGAGACTCTGGTGTTGCTGAGAAGGAACGTGTTTGTTTTCTTTTTTCAGGTGCTGGCCACCTTAGGATAGGGCCAGTTCATGCCTCAAAAACCATCTCCCCATCTCTGGTCAAGCCAGTGATTCTTTTATGGAATTAGCGAAAATTGCCAAAGGAGAGAATTCCGAAAGGGGGAGCATGGGTGTGCAGTTTTTCTGGGGACAGGAAATGGGATTGAGGGCAGGGGGCAGAAGCAGAGCCGTGCTGTTGAGAGAGACCTGATCAGATCCCGGGGAGGAGGAGGTGGCCTGAGGCCATGGGAAACAGTCTAGGACCGGACTGGCTGAGAAGCTGAATGCCTCCAGAGCACGTGGAACTATGGGCCAGAAGATTTAAAATATAAGTAGGGTAGAGTTGGCCTCGCAGGTTCTCTTCCTCAAGGACACTAGATGATTGTGCTGTAGCTGCCCGTGTTTCCCGAAGGATAGAATTTGGATAGATCTCGGATGGGAGAAGGAACTCTGGGTGCAGCCGAGGATGGAGCTGGCCTGGCGGAGGGTGGCAGGGTTGTTCTTCTTCGGGTGTTCTAGAGGGGATGAGCCATGAGGCAGAAGCCTGCCCTTCTCCCAAAATCGTGTAGCTTTTGTATCTTATGGTGTTTCAATTTGTAAACTAGCCCTATAGAAATAAGATCATTAAAAAGGAGAAACATCGAGGAGGTTCCGGCCAAGATGGAGGCATAGGCAGAAACAATTCACCTCTTCACACCACCGAAAGAAGGATAATGACCAATTTAAAAACAAAGAACCACCAGAACTGCCAGAAAATCATTGGCATGGAATTCCAACAACCAAGGAGTTAAAGAAACACTCACCCAGGTTGGTAGGAGGGGCAGAGACGGGTAGCTGGGGCAGAGAGGACGCAGGCAAGGCGGAGGCTGGCGGACCGCATTGGCAATCCCACTTTCACACACAGAAAAGCCAGAGGAACAGCAGGGGAGCGAGACAGACCTCGAAACCCAAGGTTTCAGCTCAGGAAACTAAAGGCTCAAAACCCCTGTCTGTAATAAACTCTGTGGGGGTCGTGGCAACAGGAAAAATTCCCAGCCTCACAGGAGAGTTCGAAATCCGCTTGTCAGAAGCAAGGGAAGTGACAGAAAGTGAGAGGAGAGTGGAGCAAGCGGCATTGTTCCCTCTCTGATCCCCTCCCCGACAGGCAGCGCCACAACTCAGCAAAGAGGATGAATACCTAAGGCTCCACCCCTTACCACGTAACAGGTGCGCCGAGACCAAGAAATACGGCCCAAATGAGAGAACAGATCAAAACTCCAGAAAAAGAACTAAGTGACGAGGAGATAGGTAACCTATCAGATGCAGAGTTCAAAACACTGGTAATCAGGATGCTCACAGAATTGATTGAGCTCAGTCGAAAAATGAAGGAAGAAATGAAGGCTACACAAGGTGAAATAAAAGGAAATATGCAGGGAACCAACAGTGAAGGGAAGGGAACTGAGACTCAAATCAACAACTTGGAACAAAAGGAAGAAAGAAGCATCCAACCGGAACAAAATGAAGAAACAAGAATTCAGAAAAAATGAGGAGAGGCTTTGGAACCTCTGGGACAACTTTAAGCATTCCAATACACGAATCATAGGGGTGCCAGAGGAAGTAGAGGAAGATCAAGATATGAAAACTTATTTGAACAAATAATGAAGGAAAACTTCCCCAATCTGGCAAAGGAAATAGACTTCTAGGAAGTCCAGGAAGTCCAGAGAGTCCCAAAGAAGTTAGACCCAAAGAGGAACACACCAAAGCACATCATAATTATGTTACCCAAGATTAAAGATAAGGAGAGAATCTTAGAAGCAGCAAGAGAAAAGGGGACAGTTACCTACAAAGGAATTCCCATAAGACTGTCAGCAGATTTCTCAAAAGAGACCTTGCAGGCAAGAAGGGGCTGGAGAGAAGTATTCCAAGTCATGAAAGGCAAGGACCTACATCCAAGATGACTCTATCCAGCAAAGCTATCATTTAGAATGGAAGAGCAGATAAAGTGCTTCTCAGATAAGGTCAAGTTCAAGGAGTTCATAATCACCAAGCCCTTTTATATGAAATGCTAAAGGGAGTCATCTAAGAAAAAGAAGAGCAAAAACTGTGAACAGTAAAATGACAACAGACTCACAGCTATCAACAACTGAACCTAAAAAACAAAAACAAAAACTAAGCAAACAACTAGAACAGGAAGAGAATCACAGAAATGGAGATCACATGGAGGGTTATCAGTGGGGAGGGGGAGAATGGGGGAAAAGATACAGTGAATAAGTAGCATAAATGGTAGGTACAAAATAGACAGGGGGAGGTTAAGAATAGTATAGGAAATGGAGAAGCCAAAGAACTTACATGTACAACCCATGGACATGAACTGGGGGGGGAGTGATGGTGGGAGGGGGGCAATGCAGGAAGGAAGGGGAGAAAAAATTGGGGACAACTGTAATAGCATAATCAATAAAATATCCTTTAAAAAGATAATTAAAAACTAACAGGGGGACTGATAGAACTCAGGTGTGAAAGAGTTTAGCCTTAACCGAAAGGCTTAAGCAATTAAAGCTATAACTAAAAAGTTAAAGATTTTAGCCTTAATCAATAGGCTTCAGTGACTAATGCATGAGGAGAACTGTTATTCCAAAATTGTACCATTTTGAATAAGGACTTCTTTCCTTTATCACCAAACTTTCCCCTCTGGAATTTTGCCTGGAGGGTGGCAGTGGGCAGCAGGACCCCACTTGCTGCTCGGTGACACTGCCAGGCCCCCTTGGGCTTATTCTTCTTCTTCTGATGTCATCTTGAGATGTGCGTCTGCTGGACGTCTGGGGTTCACTGGCTTCTTGTTGGCATCAGCGCCCCTGGCTCTGGGAACAGGCTATTCAACTGGAACAAGAACTTGGCAAAAGGGAGTGAGAGCACAGTGCTTATCAAAGGCCCGGGGCCGATTATACACTTTGATATTGGATGCGGAACGCACGACTTTGATCGCTACACCGGTAATGTTAAATCCCGGTAGCGCAGAGGCAGAGCAGTAGGTAAATCCTGTTTGGCTGACTCTGCATCCACAGTTGTCACTATTTCCAAGTCAAAGGATGAAAGGAAAAAATGAAACATTCGCTTGGAAGAAAACTAGGAGAACGCAGATGCAATCAGGTTGTGGGTGACAACTGGACATTGGGATTTTCATTGAAACACAATTTTTCTCCCTAAAACCACCCTCATGTTATTAAAGAGACAGCTTATACACCCAGTTTCCATTTGGCCTGGTTATTTCCATGAACACAAGAATAGTAATTAATCATATAGGCTCTTTTAATTCTCCTTTGCTGGAATTTTATAAGAAACCTTCCAAAAAAAGGAAAGAAAGGAAAGCTTCAGAGTGAGTTTTAGCCTCTTGGGGCAAAGAAGCCAAGCCATACAGTTGCCATCTCAATACCAGGGAGCTTGGGTGGATCCCCCCAGTTCTTGAGGTGCCTGAAACGTCTTCAGGTTCCTTCCTCACCACCTTCCAGGAAAACAGCCTTCGCTCCTCACCTGGAGAGACCGCCATGAACCCCGTGACGAAGGAAGGTCTCCAGGGGGCTCCTTTTGGCTTCAATTGTCGATCTTAATTTTTTTTTATTTTTTTTAAGATTTTATTTATTTATTTTTAGAGAGAGGAGAAGGGAGGGAGAAAGAGCAATGTATGGTTGCCTCTCACGTGGCCCTCACTGGGGACCTGGCCTGCAACCCAGGCATGTGCCCCGACTGGGAATCAAACCAGGACCCTCTAGTTCCCAGCCCGCGCTCAATCCACTGAGCTACACCAGCCGGGCTCCAATCTTAATTTTTTAACACTTTCTGCTGACATGCAGAGTCCAGGCGTGACTCTTTCCATCATGACATTCCAGAAAAAAGCCTTGGTTCATAAAGCTACATTTGGAAACGGGTGCTAGGACAGAGAACAGATTCTTACTAGGCGTATGCAAACTAGCATATTGCCATGAAAATGATACTTACTCCTCAAGAGTCACTGAATTCTGGAGGGTTTAGGGAAGGAGAAAAATATAAATGTTTCGATATTGCTTATGAGAGCAAAATTTACAAATTGATCTAGAGTAAAAACAAGTATTCTTATATCTGGAAAGCAAAAAGATTTAAAATTAGCAGTATTTTGAAAAAAGTCTAAAAATAACAATTATCTTTTTTATTTAGTCCCATATAACCAATTTTGTTCATCTTGATTATTTGCCAGATTTGCCATGAATTCAGTTATTCTTTAGGGTTCTATAAATCTTCATTTATTCTAAAGATGTGACCTACTTAGATACCTATAATTTACTTTTTTAAATTTCATTCATTTATTTGTAGAGAAATGGGAAGGGAAGGAGAAAGAGGAGAAAAGCATCGATATGCAAGAGATCCATCAACTGGTTGACCTGGCCAGCAACCCAGGAATGTGCCCTGCCTGGGAATCGAACCAGCGACCTTTCTGTTCGAAGGCCAGTGCTCAATCACTGAGCCACACCAGCCAGGGCGATACCTGTCATTTAAAGTCAGAATCTTGCCCTGGCTGGTGTAGCTCAGTGTATTGAGCGCGGGCTGGGAACCAAGCGGTCCCGGTTCGATTCCCAGTCAGGGCACATGCCTGGGTTGTGGGCCAGGTCCCCAGTGAGGGCCATGTGAGAGGCAACCATACATTGCTGTTTCTCTCCCTCTCTTTCTCCCTCCCTTCCCCTCTCTCTAAAAATAAATAAATAAAAATAAAATCTTTAAAAAAAAATAATAAATAAATAAATAAATAAAGTCAGAATCTTTTTCATGAACCTATCCAAAGATACATTTGCAAATACACTAGCGTTAAACAGTGACTGTTTATAAGTGACCAACTTTAAAATAACATCGTTATAGATTTGATTACAATGGAATCGATACAGAATTTTGCTTTTCTGACATCACGAGGACAATTTCTTGTCATATAATAATGACTATGATATGACATAAAAGAATGATATAAAGCCCATATTCTTAGATTTTACACACAATCTTAATATATATATATATATAAAGACCATACAGGACTTGCCAGCCGTGTGCACTGCACACGGGAAACAACCCGTGCACTACCAGTGTGTGGGTTACAAACACCCGGAGCGCCACTGCTCGGTGTCCCCACCGGAACCATCACCCTTGGCTTGTCCGGCGTCACCGACAGGACACCTGTTACCCCCAAGAGCTTCCTGTTTGAACTGGATTCTGAAGTGTTGTAAGTTCCTCCCTGGGGCAGGTTGAAATTTCTAGAACATCTATTTTGATAAAAATATATGTATACAAATGAAAGTTATTATTATTCTGTTTGTCAAAGCTTCCCATGTGATTTTGATCGTATTAAATTTGACCTAGTTAGTTCCCAAAACTTCTCGTTTGTTAAGAGAGAACAGATCCTGGAGGTATTCCAGAGGCCCATTGGAAGAACTCAAAGTCATTTCTCAGCCTCTAAAATTTAAATTTTGGAAAGGTTGTCATAGTTAACCAAAAGATTATAACATAAACTTGGTAAAACAACACGTTTTCTGGTCATAACGCTAAAAGACATTAATCAAACTTAAAGCCAGTTTTAATAGCAAATATTTTGTCCAAACCACAGGATCCTGTGTAATTTACATTATTTCATATGTAATTTCTTTGGACCAACAGAATATTACACCATCCAGAGGCAGAAAACACACCATATGTAACACACAGACACGTGTCACATTAAGACCACACACTTGAAGCCTGAACACACAAAGACCACACCCGTAATTTGAAAGGCTCCTTTTTGTAGAGAAAGTATAACATTTCTCTTAATTGCTTTTGACAACTTTCAAGAAGACTGGAGAAGGGATGGAAGGTCCTAACTACCAAGCAGGAAGACCTGTGAGACTCTCAGGAAAAGCTTTAAGGACTATGATGAGTGGTGGTGGAAATAGTCTCGGCTCCAAGGCGCCTGGCAGCAGGGGAGAGCCTGGGAGGGGCTGCCCTGGGCCCTGAAAGGTCAGAAACCTGGTAACAGAAGACAGATGCCCCAGATGGAGGACGGGGAGTTGTAGTCCACACAGGCAGAGAAATACAAAGAGGTGGATGTGTTTACCCTCTGCCTCACCAATGACCAGGGTGTCCGCCAGGTGCCCGGGGAACGGACTTACCCCACTCAGACAGGGCACTTAATTCCACGCCTGCCCAGGGCTGTGTTTTCCCTGGGTTCCGAGCGTGGCCTCACCAATGTCCAGAGCACCAAACGATGGGAGATGAATAGGTCCCTTCGGATGTCAGTGGTGATGGGTCCCTGACTCACTGGACCCCATGGTCCAGGTGTCACCCGGAAGCGGTTGTGTAGGGTGACTCCGTGTCCACAGGGCAGCCTTGCCTTCTATTGTAGCGTTGACAAAGTGCATTTCGATGAAGGAAATTTGTATTTTAAAAGGCGGTGTGGACAAGAGGGTTTTGGTTTTTTAAGATTATTTATTTATTTATTTATTTATTTATTAGAGAGAAGGGAAGGGAGGGAGAAAAAAAAGGAGAGAAACATCAATGTGTGATTGCTTCTTGTGCCCCCTATTGGGGACCCGGCCCGCGACCCAGACAGGGCACGTGGCTGGGAATCAAACTGGCAACCCTTTGGTTTGCAGGCCGGCACTAAATCCACTGAGCCACACCAGCCATGGCTAAACACACGTTCTTGAAGACCAGGTATTTGCATTTCAAAAATGTAAAGAAAGAAAAACAAACTTCTTCTAGAAGGATTTTTGTTTCATCAGGCAACCGGGCAGAACAGCGGCTTGAGTTTAAAATGTTTCTCTTTTCTCTGCATTGAGAGGCAGGCCCAGTTCTTCCCAGGACTTTGAGCCCCCAGGTCTGCAGGAGGAGAATACAGAGTGTTTTACAGCCTGGGAGGGGGGTGAGATTCTCTCCCTCTTTGTACCCTTGCTTTTCCTCCGTGTGGGCCCCGTGGAGCCAGGCCTGCTTCTGAAGGGGGGTGGAGTGTAGGACGTGGGCAAGGAAGGGCATCAGCCCCGCTGGGTGCTGCTGACTGGAAGACCCCCGCCTTCAGGGACTGGAGTGCAGCTCCGCGGGAACACCAGCACGGCAGGTGGGGTGCGTGGGTGGGAGAGCGAGGCAAATGGGAATGAAAAGGAGAAAGAGGCCTGGAATCCCCACTGAAAATTAACATCTTGTCTCCTCCTCTCCAGAACAAAACCTGCGGAGGGGCTCAGACAGTGCGGGTCAACATGGAAGAAATACGTCCACGGACCGGACCCCCTGGTCGCCCAGTTTGTACCGAGACCAGGCTGTGTTGCAATAGAAATTCGAGCACTTGGGCTTGAGGTCCTGAGTCCCAGAGCCTTTTATCCCGATGGGGAGTCCTGGGGCGGGGTCGATGGAGTATTGCCCATTTTAAAAGGGAAGGATATCTCAGGACCGGAACAAATGATGGGGTGGGGGAAGGTTGAGAAGGGCGTCCCCAGCTCAAATGACCTGGAGCTCTGCGGCCAGAGCTGAGTGTCCTCGAGCCTGAGGGCAGACCGAATAAGAGGGTCTGCCTCAGAGCCAGGGGTTCCGAGTCCCTGAGAGCAGACGGCACCACGAAGATATGTCTAGAGCCAAGTACCCCTGAGCCCCCGGAGCAGACCCGACCCAGCAGGGAGACGTGGGAGGTGTCCCTCCCAGCCAAAACCCTGGGAAAGTGACCGACCCAGTACCGAGGTTTATGGCAGCAACTACGAGACGAGGGGATAAGCTATCACTTTCCATGGGATGTTTTCATCCCGATATTCAGAGAGACTCACCGATCACTGGCTGTTAAGGTACGTGACGAGGAGGCTGTCCCCAGAGCCTGGAGAGAGAAAAGGATTGGAATCCTCTCTCTAAACCTCAGAGACAGGGTTAGGGGGTCAGCCTGGGTCAAGCTTCCGTCACCCACTTCTCCCCTCGTCCACTGCTCCCCTCGTCCCAAGTCTCAGGAGGATGGAGAAGAGGGAGAAATAGAGAATGTCCCCATAAGGGCCAGCCAAATGTTAGGGTGGCCAGTGACACAGGCTGTGAAAGAACCCACAAAGAGAAGAAGGTGTAGGAAGTAAAGTTTTTATTCACACCCCAAGAAAGGAGAGGGGCCTGGCGTGGAGAGGTACGCCCGCCCACCTCGAGGGTGGGGGCTTCAAGCGTTTACGGGATTCTGACTGTATTGGAAAAGCGCACGGGCACTGCTGTGTGTTCAGGGGTTGCAGCCCGAGGCTGCCGTGGGTCCCAGTGTTATCTCCTGCCTGCGGCTGCAGGGAGCGGTTCGTTCTGTTCTCGCTTCCAGGGATTTCCAGTCCTGGGGACGTCGGCCGGAAGGGTAACATGGCGTCAGGTTCAACAAGGTCCAGGGCCGGCTCTGCCAGCGGGGCCACGACAGCAGACGGGGCTGGCACTGTCCTCTCGGGTGTCACTATGTAAATTAGATAGTCGTCTAACGACTGTGCTATGCCCCTGAAACTAATATGAAGTAATATTATTGAATGTCCACTGTAATTTAAAAATAAAATTTAGGAAAACATTTTGAAAAAAGAAAATTTTTAAATACGTGGTGTGGCCCTGGCTGGTGTGGCCCAGTGGACTGACTGCCGGCCTGCGAACCAAAGGGTCGCCGGTTCGATTCCCAGTCAGGGCACATGCCTGGGTTGCAGGCCAGGTCCCCGTGAGGGCCATGTGAGAGGGAACCACACATCAATGTTTCTCTCCCTCTCTTCATCCCTCCCCTTCTCTCTAAAAATAAATAAATAAATCTTAAAAATATGTATGTGGTGTGTTAACCTAGATGCAAAGAAGCAATGGTCAGGGCTTGCTTAAGGCAAAGAAATCTTTTACTAAAGAAGTTATGTGCTACTTTGGCCAGTGTGCCTCAGTTGGTCCCATACACCAAAAGGTTGGAGGTTTTGTAACAGGGTGCAAAGGGGGGGACCCCAAATGGGGATTTGTAATGGGGTCCAGAACTCAGGGTACCCAGGAAATATTAGGAAAAAAAAAAATATATATATATACATATGATGTCCTCACCCCCACCAGTCTGAGCTGGGGGGTGGGACACATGGAGCAGGGCCATTCAGAGCTGTTTTGCATAGCAACAGTTTTGCAGATAACCTCTAGAATGGTCATTTAGCATATCTGTAACCTTTAACTGGTTTCATGGATGTGTTAAATAGCTGTGGCCACGCTTTGAGCCAGGGGGATAGGAATGACTTCCACCCAGGATGTAACTGGGAGGCAACTCCCCCTGGTTAAAGCGCCTGCATAGGAGCTTGCAGATGATTGGCTCCATGCCATGGGGCCACGCCTGCCCACAGTTACCATGGCAGCCCAGTAAAGCTGAAAGAATAGGGAATGCTGGCAGGTGTAACTGGTTGTGGGAGGAGTCAGAAATGGGGCTGCAGAGGAAAACTGACACTGGGATTTAAACCCAGGTGCCACAGCCATGCAGGGGCTTTTTGGGACCACGTGCTTTGGCAGAAGTTGGGACTGTGCAGCTTTAGGGTGCACCTTTTTGCCACACGGCCTAGGAAGCAGGAGAGACTTTGCCTGGAAGAAAAGGGGTGAAAGGACTCTTGCTGGTGGGCCATGAGAAGCTGCCACATGGTTTTGGATTAACTGGAAATCATGACAGTGACACAGTGGATGGTGCCGGAACCGAGGGGCTGCCTGAACCACGGACTTCTACTTCTCTTCCTGAGATACGGTATCCCAGACTGGATAAAGGGGAGAAGGAAGGACTGTGCGTTTGTGGGTGTTCTAAAGGACTTTAGTATTTTCAGTGAAGACATTCAGTTATTACTATAAGTCTGTGTAACTTTTAAAATAAATAATCCCTCTCTTTTTCACCAATCTCTGGCATTGGGAGACATCTTTCCCTGACAGCAGGCAAGGCAAACCTAGTACAGGGCCGGCGGGAGAGGGAACCCCCGGAGACAAGGGTGGGTCCGTTCGGTACCAGTGTATCTTTCGCCCCCCCTCCCCCGCCACCAGGTCTGTTCTGTAACAGTTTGATTCCTGGGCAGGGCACATGTCCAGGTTGCAGGTTAGATCTCCAGATGGAACAAGTATGGGAGGCAACCACTGGGTATTTCTGTCTCCCATCCGTGTTTCTCTCTCTCTCTCTCGCCCCCTTCCTCCGTCTCTAAAATCAATAAACATTAAAAGGATGAGAAGAAGAGGGAGGAGGAGGAGAAGTTGTTATATGCCTGGAGTGAGACTACCCGCCACTGAAACAGGGAAAGTCTGCGTTCGCGCCGCCTGTCACTACCAAAACCAATAAGCAGAGACGAGGACCGACGCTATGGGCGCTTTATCCAGATGCCAGTGATCTGAGAAGAAGGCGGGTACTGTGCCCTCAAAAACCATCTGAATATCTCATCTCAAGCCGACCTTTTTATAAGGAGAAGAAAGGGCAGGTAAGGGGTTTGGGGGAAAAAAGGCTGATTGACT
>PVJI01011365.1:0-56415 GCA_004026765.1 Micronycteris hirsuta | reverse complement strand
ACTCTTCTTGCTAGCCTCTGTTTCTTAAATTAATCTGTCGAGTTCTCTGGAGTATCAAAGTTAATTTTGTTTCACTGTCTCTATTTTTTGGACTGACCCCTGTCTGGGGCTGACTCTGGTCCTCTCACAGCTCCAGGTTTTAATGTCTCACCTGTAGGTAAAGAAAAGACGGGGGCAAGTGGGAAAGAAGGAGAAAAAAAAAAGGGGTGAAGGAAGGGAGAAAGAATACTATAAGAAGAGGGAGGGAGGAAAGAGAAATAATGTATAGAGAAGGAAAGAATGGAGGGACGAATTAAAAAGAATAAAATTTTTTTTTATCTTTTATAAATTAAAAAATGACAAAATGAAACAAAACACAAAAGTAAGTAAAAAAAAAGAAGAGAGGTATGAAGAGAGGGGACTAAGAATACTAAAGGAAAGGGAGGAAGAAGGAATTAAAAAATGGTGAAGGACAGAGAGGAAGACAGGTTAAAATAAGCAAAAAAACAAAACAAAACAAAACAAAACAAGAATTAACAAAAAACAAAACAAACAAAGAAACCAAAAAAAAAAAAAAAAACTCCAGGTTTCTGATTTTAAAGCTGTCCGGCCAGGCTGCGTCCGTCTGGGAAGATATCAGTTTTGCTTTTCTTCTTTCCTGAGGTGCACTCTTCACTGTTGTCCAGCCACCAGCCCAGCTCCTGAGTGTGCTTCTGGGCCCAAAGGGTCTTGATGTGCACCTAATAGTGGCAAATCTCCCACTGCCTATTTTTTCTCCGCTGGTCTAACTAATAGGTTCTCTCCGTGCCCTTTCTGGATAGTTTGGCCCCCACTCTGAGTCAAGAATTTGTGTGGTCTGTATGTCCGGACTGCCGCTCCCCTCAACAGGGTGTTTCTGCCCTATTCCCACAAAGCTGCTTGGTCTTGCTGGGCTGCGCACTCCTACGTGCGCCTGCGTGTGCCTGGTCTGGATGGCTAGGGCTTTGTCCTCAGCTGTAGGCGTGAGCTCAGCGCACCTGTGAACTCTTATCTTTGCCCCTGGGCTGTGCGCCGAAAGGCCTGGCCGCGCACTCTCTCTGGTATTTTTGAGCTGTGCGCCTGTGTTTGCTCACTTCTTTGTCCCTGGATTATGCGTCCAAGAGGCCCAGTTGTGCACTGTCCCTAGTATTTTTGAACTGTGTACGAATGGTCCGCGGGTCGCCGGGTGCGCACGGTCCCCGGTTTCCCTTGTTCGGTGTCCCAGGCTGCACTCTGCCAGAGATTCGCTGACTACAAGCTGTTTCCGATACTTCTGGTATGGGCTGGGAAAGGCCTCGGCCCCGGATTCAAACAGACTCCAATTCCCCTTGGTGGAAGCGCCAGCCTCCTCGGGCCAAGGGCCGACCTTACTCTCCCTCCGTGTTACAGGCCGAGCTCCCTGGGCCTCCGATCCCGGTCGCCTACCGATCCTGGTCGCGCACCAGTGGTGCACTGACCTCGGGACTGTTGGGGGCGGGGCCTCTCCAAATATCCGTGTAGCACCACTTTTTTTTTCTGTTTTTCCTCTCTGAAAAATTCTTCCTATTTACGCTCGCCAGACAAAACAAGCATCTGACTACTCTCAAATCCTAATCTGGCACCCTCCCCAAGAATCTTGCATCTGATCCAAGCGGCTGCTGAGTCTGGACCGAAGCCCCACCCCACTCCCCAGGCTTGTCCCGATGGGGACCCTTTCCTTCCGATGCACTCTGCTTACTGTATGAATGTTCAAATTCCCCTGTAATCTTGGGCATCAATCATCATATGTGTTGGAATACTGCTGGGTTTTCGCCCCGTTCCTCAGAAAATCAGCCAGTGGGTAGGAGGACGTAAACTCTGTTCCTCCTATCTCGCCGCCATCTTCTCGACTTTGTTTTCAAATAGGGTGAATTAATTGATTTGCCTGATAGAGCCTGGAATATGAGTCTCTATTACCAGATTCATTCTTTTTCTCTTTTAGTTTTTTTAATTATTGTTGCTCAAGTACAGTTGTCTCTATTTCCCCCTATCTCTCCCCCCCACCCCAGTCATCCCCACCACCCACCCTCGATCCTACCTCCCCCGATTTCTCAGTAATATCTATCATTGCTGGGTCTTACATGTTTAGGAGCTCTTGTATGGTTGTAGCTCTGGTATGGTTGTTATTTATAAAACCTATTTGAATCAACTTACTTTGCAAAAATTATTATGACTCTGTTAAATGAAAATTTTATAATAACATCATATGATTCAGAAGCATTATGATTTTGGGACGTTGCCTAACTTGGCAAGAGAAGCAGTTTGTAAATAAGAATTCTAACTATTCTGTTACTATGCTAAAATATTTTTTGTTATTTTCACTTTTCTCATAAAGAGTAGTGTTTCTTGGAAATAATTATAATTGATTATAAGATAGTCTATCTAGGTTAAAGTGTATAACCTGCTCCTGAAATGAATTTATGTAATTGTCAATTGAATGACCTTTATAATAAGTAAACTGATTAACCTAATAATATACAAATAAAGAATTGTAAATGTACACATATGTTGATAAGAAAATACTTTATAATTTTATCATTTTTGTAGGTATAGAACATATAGCAAAAGCAGAAAAGCAATGAACTAAATAGAAACTACCTATAACTCTGACTCTTAAGTATAACTGTTATTGACTCTATGATATTTCATTATAGATTTCTGCATTAATTTATCTATTCTTCTGTACCTCCTCTATATATGACTTTTGTTGATTTTAATATATCATTATAGGTTTACACAGTAATTTATTTTTTCATTTTTATATTTCTCTTTACTAGGCTTATTTCCAATTTTTCATTAATTATACATAACAGTATAAGTAATTGTTATACATAAATATTTGATCATATAACTGATGAATAATAATATATTTTAATAATAAATTTTAAACTAAAATTATTTTTCATTGAAGTATAAAACTTCATGAGTATTCAACTAATGGAACAGAAATAGTGTAAAGATTAGTTTCTGATGATATTGTAAGAGTTAAATTGAGATTTAGTCAGTTCTAATTATCAGCTGAAAAAGTTTTAAAATATTGTTTTAGCTTTATTTTCTGAGTTTTGAATGATAATATGTTTATGCAAGTATGATTTCATTATGGATCAATAGTTTAGGGAGATTTAGTTCTTAATCCAAGTTAATGAACATTTTCTGATGTACCCCTAATGTCTCCTACATATTAGGTGATGTCCATTTTTCCATGTGAATTGCTTTTAAAATTATCAAGGGATAGAAAATTACTATGGGAGGGTGATCTGGAACCCCACTGTGGCTTTTCATGTATCGTAGAATACTTGCTCACAGCTAATAATTGCTCATCACTTATTATAGACTCACATACAGATACATCAAATTTTGACACCTAGGATGGGACTAGAAGTCATGAAGAGTCACATTAGTTACTAGAAAAAAATGGTAAAGATTGAATACTCCTATTTTAATATTTTTATTTATGTACTATTGAGGCGCTTTATTCCTACTTTGAAAAATGTCTAAATAATTATTCCAGATACACAGTTTGGTGTGGTAAATAGAATCTCAGGTCACAATTAAAGTTGACATGTAATGTAATTTTATTTATCAGTTTTTTATTACTATTTTCAAATCCTTATTTTTTTACATGATGAAAACTTCATATCAAACAATTGGGGCAGGTTTTCCTCTCTGATTTTGCCCAACTTTGCCTTTAAGTTTCACAGGATTTTGAAACCAGGGTTTTGGGGACAAAATTGAGAAGAATGAAAAAAAAAACCATTAAGTATTTGCATGGGAGAATGGACAATGGGAAGCAGGCACTTTCAGATCCTTCAGGTTTCTGCCGTCTGTGTTCTCCTGGTTCTATCCAAATGATATAATAAGGTTCACCAGCTTGCTGTGCCTCATCCAAGCTACACTTGAACACATAATAAAATATTTACCTGCTTTTCACAACATAGGGGCAACTTTTAGGGCCATCTCAGATCTGACTGCCTAGCAGAGATGCCCAACCTGTGGCCCACAGCCTGCATGCACTCCAGGATGGCTGTGTATGCGGTCCGACACAAAATCATAAACTTAAAACATTACGATATTTTTTTGTAATTGCATGTTGCAATGTATTAATGTATGGCCCAAGACAACTCTTCTTCCAGTGTGACCCAGAGATGCCAAAAGGGTGGACACCTCAGAGAGACTGAGCCATAAGTAGTTGACTGCGGTCTAATACATGCTCACTCTGTTACATGCTTAAGAAGAACACAGTTTCACTGAGACAGTGTTCTGAAAAGTGTAATTTTAACCTTCCTTTGTCAAATATGGACATTGGTGTCTTAATTGCAAGAACTTGGTAATGTCAAATGCAAGACGCGTGGTGATCCATAGACAGGCAGACAGCAGGAGCACAATAAACATTCAATGCTTGTAAAATGAATAAATGAAGGAATTATACATTATGAAGACAAGAATCTTTGTAAACTGACAGAACTAAACCCATCACGTGAGAAGTAGCTTTAGTTTTTTATAATTAAGCACTATCTATATGTATGTAAGAATATCAATCATTAAATTATGACACTGATTCTCAGTTCTGCCTAAGTGATTAAAAACAAAACAAAAAAAAAATTTTTACCTAGTGTGACTAAGGGGATTGTTTATATTTGAGTCTAGAATTCTTTCCTGATAGAATCTGGTTCCTAAAACCAAACATGAAGTATATATTAGTATAAGAGTTTTATTATTTGTCACTACTGAAAATAAGCTGTGCAGCATAAAATTAATAAATGTGAAATTTACACATTAAAGTGGTCTTAAATTAGTAATTACTGTAACCCTTTCCTACAACAAGCCAGTATAAAAACATATACAATTCTTTATTTAATGGATATATAATATTAATTATATGTTAAAATTATATTTGTAATTAATATAATTATTTTTGTTTAAACTCTTTATTTTCACATATGATTACTCTTCATCTTTAGTAATTTTTATGTTGAAGATTATCTTTGTGCATGTTCCCTTATCAATTTATTTCCTTAGATGTTCCTCACTCCATATATTCTACAAAATTCAAGCCAATAATTACAGATATGCCAACAAAGGACTTGGAATTCTTTACTCCTTGCTTTGACTGTCTTCTTTCCTTTGATAATTCTTTGTAGTGCTTTGATAAGAGAACTATGTTCTACTTTCTTGGGATAGAAGGATCACTTAATGATTAGTGACAAATATGAAATTAACTTTGTTAGTCTGAAATGCAAGCGCTGAAAAATCACCAAATTTTAACTCAATGTTGAGAGGAAGTTGTTCTGATTAACAATTTACATCCAATGAAATGAAGGGCATATAGTTATATAATTGTGTGCTTGTGCATGTTTGTGAGCATGTAGACATGTGTGTGTGGAGAAATAGAAAGGAGAGAGTTTTTAAAATGTGGCTTGGCTTGTCTGGTTTTTATATTTCCCTCCTGTTTTTAAGCACTCTTTTAGAGGGTATGGTCCTTTTATACACTATGTAAAGGAATCCATGATTGTACAAGTTCAGGTAACACTGCACATTTTGTCATACCTTGAAGGATAATGATTCACAGTCACATAATAGAAGCTACAAGATAGTCTACAGTTAATAAATAGATTTAAGCATTGTATTCTAGGGTTTTTCAAACACATTTTATTATTTTTATTTTATTGACTGGAATACATTTTAAATCCCCCAAATTTAGTGCCCTTAATAGTTGAGACCAATAAAAACACGAATGAGCACACATAATTTCTATCATTTAATCATAGAACTTTAAAAATTTTATTGTTATGCTGCACAAAAACATATAATTATGACAATGTATGCGATTTTAACATTGAGGTATAAACTCAACCAAAATAAAATGTATGTGACAGTACTTTACAAATAGAAAACAAAATATGGCAGAAAGATTTGTCAAGATTATTAATTCCAATTACTGTGTTACAGGTGGCAACTGCATCTTTTAGAATGTGAGATATGATGTTTCTTTGAAGTAAAACATTGGCCTATTAATTTGGTGTTTATTAACACTTCAAGCATTTGACTGGTAGAATTATGGGTCCATTGAGAGGGGTGTGGAGAAAAAACATATTTCAAAGGAAAGAAATTCTTAAATTATTATTTCTTTCTGAGCTTACTAATAAATCACCCTAAGAATGCATCTGCAGACAACTATTCATTGTTTCTGCCTTATGTTGGTACTTCACTATCTGTCTCCTCCCTTTGGAATGTAAGCTCCATCAAGACAGATTATTTTTCTGTTTTATTCCTGCCAGATAACTGGCTTGCAATAAATATGTGTTGAATCAATGAATTATTATTACAAGTTAAAAATAACTTATTATTGACAGTCTTTAAACTTTTTGGACCTTTCTATTTATCCCTTCTTGTTCTTCCTTTCCCAGATTGAATTCTGTGTTGACTGAGACTTGTACTCAGTAAAGTACAGATTTAAGGCAGTGTTTCCAAAACTATGGTCTGAAATCATTGGCAGAAATCATTAGAACAGTTTATTTAAAAATGCTTACTCTGGATTCTTCTCCATACCTACTAAATCAGACTCTTGGGTGCTCTGGCCCAGGAATAAGTAAAAAGTACCATCTGATGATTCTGAAAGACTAAAAACTTGAAAACTACAGCTTTTGGCAAACAACCAGTACTTAGAGGAATTCCCCTCAAGTGCCTCTCCTATCCATTCAAGTGAAAGAGGTTTCCTTGGATTTAACACAGGCTTTTAGAGTAGTGAAATGATAGTGTTGGGCACTTAGGTCACACTCAGCAAATATGAATTGAGTAATTAATTAACTATGGATCTGGCATCTGCCTCCCAGAACACTTTTATTAAAATCTTCCAGCAAATATATATTTGCAAAATTAATTATAAAAATAGTATCATCTTTGTTATAATTCCAAAACAGAGGAGTATATGCAAAAATTATTGATATCACTGTCAAACTGCCTACACTAAGTTCCTTATTTTTTATATATCTACTTAAATTAAAAGTATTTAGGTATGGTTTTACTGTTGGTGTACCTTTGCATATATTTACCTGCGATTAACTCCAGTAGAAAAGTGGTTAAGAACTCTTTTCCTGAGATGTATACTTTTATTTATACTTGTGACCTTTTTTGCATTTCTGTTATTTTAATTTTAATTGCATAAACATTTATATGTGATAAGGATGACAGAGAGCAGAAACCAGCTTTATGTGACCTGAACTATATCCCACTGAAGGGAATCAGTTGAAATTCAACTTTTTGTCATCTGAAGCTAAGGTCATTACCTTCAGCACTGTTGACATTTGGGCCAGATGACTCTGAGTTGGAAGGGATGTGGGGACTGTCTACTACACTGCAAGATGTTTAGCAACATTCCCAGTCTCTCCTCACTAGATGCCAGTACCACCTCCCAAGCTGTGAAAACCAAAAATGTCTTCAGACATTGCTCAATATCCTCTAGAGGGCAAAATCTCACCCTTGTGGAAGTCTACTATCTAGCAGGGGTATCCAAACTTTTGGTGTCTCTGAGCCACAATAGAAGAAGAGGAGTTATCTTGGGCCACACATTAAATACACAAACACTAATGAAAATGATGAGCAAAAAAAGGTTTTAAGTAAATTTATTATTTTGTTTTGGGCCTTATTCATAGCCATCCTGGTCTACAAGCAGCCCACAAGCCACAAATTGGACACCCCAGAAGGGATCTAAATGGGAGCTACATATTCCCAGGATATTGTCTTGAATGACTTAAACTAAGCTTTGGAAGCTTATGTCACCTTATACTCATAAATCTGGTTAGTCCAGCCCAAATTATTTGCATGAAGTTTCAATAGTTGGGTTAAGTATTAACCTTCTTGATTCCAACTGTTAAGAAAGATGAATTCTAAGATCATACCTTCATATCACAAATGTAACTGCAGAGGTGGTTATTCAAATGAACTCATTATGTACTGTTAGCCAATGCCAGTAATGCTGTAAGGACTGGAGTTGTTCATCATCATTATATATATGAAAATGATCTGAACTACACTACACTCACATTATTTCATCTAACTATATAATAACTGGTAATGGCAGTGAAGCAGTGTGTGTCAGCCAGCAGACCCCTGAAGAATTGACATACTGACTATGTGATTAAATTGGCCTCAATGCTAGAGGTTTACAGAATATTGGTAGATGGACACTTTTTACATTGTCATGGGGCAGGAACAATAATTAAACAGAATTGCAGTATAAGTAATACTAGTCTCAAGTTGCTGGGGTGCATCCATGATATCAAAATTGAAACTTTGTCCCTATAAAGGCTATGTGCAGGATGATTATGGTAGTGTATTCCAAGAGCTGACAAATAGAAAACTCAAGAGTGAAAAACACAATATTTTAAAAAATATCTTTATGAAATTAGGCTTAGCATAAAATGTTAGGAAAGGCAACCCACCCCAATATGATATTTTATAAACTGACTGGTTCTTCTCTGAGTATAAACAATATTCAGACTATAAAGTATCACAGCAACAGAAGGTAGTATTTAACAAAAGCAAAGATAATTACTAACCATAGGTTTGTATCTTTATAAAGATGATAGAAAAACCTATAAAGCAGCAGTTTAAAATTAGATCCAAATTATGAACAACACCCTGTTAATACATATGATATTTATTTGTGACTTAATTTTTGAAATGAAACGAAAGAACTTCATTGAGGATTAATCTTAATTAAAGTTGATATATTTACTAAAAAAGTGAAAAGTCAGGAAATCAAAATTAAATACTTCATTAGTATTATCAAATATATAGAATTATCTATATGCCTGGCTGTCTTCTATAATATAAAAATATCAAAGCTTCTTTGGATAAATCTATGGAGGTATTAATGTTTATTATCACATTGGGTATTAAAAATAAGAGAAATAGGTTTCAAGATATTTGCAGAGTAGGTGGAAGCTACACTCACCTCCTCCTGGCACCAAGCCATATTTACAGCTATATTATACAGTAATCAAACTGAATAACCAATTGAAGGATAGTTGAACCAAGTATTATAACCAAGGACTTATAGAAGCCACATTGAAACTGGTAAGAAGGTCAGAGACATAAAGAGGGCCGTCCACTCCACCCTCACATGGAGGCTGAGAAGCCAAAGAGATAGCTTGACTACAAAATCTGCCCCCCAAGTGGTGTGGATCTCAAACCCATGCCAGAGACCCCCAACCCAAAGTGCCAGGAAGTGTTGCCTGCATAATATCTCACAGTGAATATCATTGGAAGGAAGGTGTCTGCTGGAAACCTACGTGCACGCTTAAACTGCCAGTGCACAGAATCTTGCACTTGGGCACTCATCGTGTCTCTGGTAGAGGAAAGGCAACTCTACCAAAGTCAGAAAGAGAAGACCCTGAGGGGAGACTGGATGATCAGCCAAAGAGGTCCCAGTCCTGAGTCAATATCCCACGCCGCCCTCAGGTGCCATCTTCCCTGGTTGAGCCTGTCTATTCTTACAGCACCAGCCTAAATACTGCACCAAATCAGACAGCCAACTACTGGTGATACCACCCTGCCAAGCTCAAGTTTGGCAGAAAGGTCTGTTGACTGTACCCATCGGGGACCTTTGGTGCTCACTTTTTCCGGAGAAGTTCTAGGCAGTCTCTCAAATAGTCATTGAGCTGTGTGGCTTTTGAATGGGGGTGAATCTTGCCCCCCAACCTTTAGGTTAAGCTTGGACCACCCATAATGGGAAATTGTTTTGATTTGTCCTCCCAAGTCCAGGTTGCCCTGCTCTGCTGAACTCTGTTCCAAGGAGTGAAGGGAGTGCTGCTCAGAGCTGGGAACTTTGGGGGGTATCTCCCACAGATGCCCATGTTTGGGTCTTGGATGAGCACAGTTGCAGAACTGGGCATAGGCTTAGTGCTTGCCCTACTCCTGCAGGCTCCAAAAGTACAATTCCTAATGGGAGACATATTTGATCTACTCTACCAAGTCTTAGTGGCCCCATTATGCTGATCTTGCTTGTGCAGTGAGAATGGCTAGCTATAACCAGCCTGACCTGCATGCGGTGCATTCCTCCTGGGGGAACTAGAGTTGGAGACTCTGGCAGAGACTGAGTGGTATGGGCCTGGAGTAGAGGACACTTTCTTCTCATTGAGTGACTGACCACGTTGTTTCCAAGTAGGGGACCCACTAGCCTTCTCCTCCCAAGCCCAGTTTCCATGCCCTACCAAACTTGCACCTTAGGGAAAGGTCTGTAGGTTGTGGATAGCCTTAGCATACTCTAAAGTCTTTCTTCAGAAGGTTTTGGAGGAAGTCCAGGGAACCTCAGGAGGTGACAGATAAATGACAGGTGGAGGTGGACCTCAGGGAGCCTCGAATCTTTTATTGATCTGCCCCCATCTCAGAGCTACATGAAGTTGACCCTTGTACACAGCTTGGCCCATCCTGTGCAGACCCAGGCTCAATAGAAGCAGCCACAAACAGTGAATAGTGTGGTAGATTAAGGCAGATGGCCCAAGGCCTCTTACAGACAATGTTTGACAACAACGTGTACCAGAAACCTGCCCAGGTAGACACAGAACCAACACAATCAGTGGTGGGTTTCAGACCATACCAGAGCTTGACCCAAATAGCCATGCAAATATCACACCCAAAAGCAGGATTCTTGCAAAGAGACCCTGCTGGGAACAACTCTATTTTTAAAGGCAGACACTGCACAGAGACTTGTACAAGGTGATTGAGGTCTTTTCTCATAGTCAGCCAGCCTGAAAGTTAACTCTACTCACAAATGGGCAAACAAGTTTCAAGACTCAAATGCAGCAGAAGGGCACACACAACCCACAGAATAAACAATCCTGGAGCACCTAGTTCAGAATGTCTGGAAGATTGTATGACTGAGCACTAGAAAATACCTACAACATAAAGCCATCATAACAAGTTTGAGAGTCATACTAGATCTACCTAAAACATAGATAAAAACAGACAAAATGGGGAGAAAAAGAAATATACCTCAAGTTAAAGAAGAAGAGAAATCCCCAGAAAAAGAATTAAAAAAAAATGGAAGTAATCCAGATACCAGATGTGGAGTTTTAAATCAATGGTTATAAGAATGCTCAGACCTCAGGATACGAATGGATTATCTCAGTGGGAACTTAAACAAAGAGATGGTAAGTATAAAAAGGGACATAGAACCCACAAAAAATAACCAATCAAAAGGAAGAATACAATATCTGAAGAATACACCAGAAGAAATCATCAGCAGGTTAGATGAAGTGGTAAATCAAATCAGCAATTTACAGGAAAAGATAACAGGAAACACCTAAGCAGAGCAACAAGATGAAAAGAGGATTTAAAAAAAAAATGAAGAATAGCTAAGGGACCTCTGGGACAATATCAAGTGTATGGCATCCATATTATAGGAATATGAGAGGGAAAAGAGAGTGAAGCAAAGGACTGGAAACCTGTTTAAAAAATTCATGGCTGGAAACTTTCCTGACCTGGTGGAGGAAAAAGACACAAGCCCAGGAAAGACAAAGAGTCCCAATCAAGGTGAACCCAAAGAAGTTCAAACTAATGTACATCATAACTAAAATGGTAAATGTTAAAGATTAGATCATCTTAAAGGCAGAAAGAAGGAGAGAATTAGTTAACTACAAGGGAGTTCCCATAAGGCTGTCAGATAGTTTCTCAACAGATAACTTCAGTCCAGAAGAAATTGGTGTGAATATGCAAAGTGATGAAAAGCAAGGACCTACAACCAAGACTACTCTACCCAACAAGGCTATAATTTAAATTGAAGGCAAAATAAAAAGTGTCCCAGACTAGAAAGAGCTAAAGGAGTTGGTTACCACCAAATCAGTGTTGCAAGAAATATTAAAGGACCTTCTCTTAGAAGAAGAAGGAGAAGGAAAAGGAGGAGGAGGAGGAAGGGAAGGAGGAGAACAAGACAACAGACTGGGACAGAGAGATTTAGAAAATAAAATGGCAGTAAATAAGTACCTATCAATAATAATTTTAAATGTAAATGGATTAAATGCTTCAATAAACAGACATAAAGTAGTTGAATGGATAAGAAAACAGGACTCATATATAAGCTCTCTACAAGAGACCCACCTCAGAGCAAAAGATAAGCACAGACTGAAATTGAAGGGATGGAAAATATATTCCACAAAAATGGGAATACAAATTAAAAAACTGGTGCATGGAAATATTTATGTGAGACTAACAGACTTCAAAGCAAAGAACATAACAAGATGCAAAGGAGAGCATTACATAATATTTAAGGAATTGATTCAACAAGAGGAGGATATAACAATTGTAAATACATGCACCCAACATAGGAGCACCTAATTATATAAAGAAAATATTTTTTGAAATATGTTACTGTTTATGCTATTAC
The DNA here is from genome assembly GCA_004026765.1 of Micronycteris hirsuta. Classification (NCBI taxonomy): domain Eukaryota; kingdom Metazoa; phylum Chordata; class Mammalia; order Chiroptera; family Phyllostomidae; genus Micronycteris; species Micronycteris hirsuta. The sequence goes on along the minus strand of PVJI01011365.1, from coordinate 44,015 downwards.
AGTTGTCTCAATTTTCCCCCTTTGCCCTCCTCCACCGAGTCCCCCAATTCCTCATAAAGTCTTCATGAACATTGAAGGGGAGATTGACAGTAATACAGCAATAGTAGAGGATTTTTACATCCCATTGACCATGGATAGATCTTCCAGGCAAAAAATCAAGGCAAGTTACCTTAAACTGCATGTTGGACTAGATGTATTTAGTTAACATCTACAGAACATTTAATCCCAATGTAGCAAAATATACATATTTTAAAGTGCACAAGGAGCATTCTTAGATAGACTACATGTAAGGACTCAAAACCAGTCTTAATAAATTCAGTAAGATTGGAATCATATCAAGAATTTTCTTTAACAACAATGGCATGAAACTAGAAAACAACTGTAATAAAAAAAAACTAAAAATTCTCAAACACATGGAAGCTAAATAACATGTTAGTAAACAATAAATTGAATAATAATGAGATCAAAGAAGAAATAAAAAATTATCTGCAATATTCCAAAACTGAATCAGGAATAATATGAAATAATCAGAAAATATGAATAGACCAATTACAACTAATGAAATCAAAGCAGTAATCTGTATGGCTTACAGCAGTACTAAATGGCTTCACTGGCAAATTTTAGCAAACATTTAAAGAAGCACTAGCACATGCTCTTCTTAATTCCAAAGGAGGGAAGATACAAGCTCATTTTATGAGGCAAACATCCTAAATCCAAAACCAGATAACACTGCACAGAAAGAAAATTGAAGCCCAATATCCCTGATTGAATATAGATGCTAAAATTCCTAACAAAATATTAGCAACCTAGATCCAGCAATACATAAAAAGATCATACACCATGATCAAGTGGGATTTTACCCAGGGATGTAAGGTTGATTCAATATTTGCAAAGCAATAATGTAATACATCGCAAAAACAATTTGAAGAATAAAAATCACCTGATCATATCAATAGAAGTAGAGACATCTCTTGATAAAATTCAGAAAGCATTTATGATGAAACTCTCAGCAAAATGGTATTAGAGGAAACATACTTCAACATAATAAAAGCCATACATGACCAAGCCACAGCCATCATCATACTCAATGAGGAAAAAAAAAAAAAAAGCATTTTCCTTAAGATCAGGACCAGACAGAGATGTCTGCTTTCACCAATATTATTCAATATACCACTACTGGAGGTTCTAGCTACAGCAATCAGAAAAGAAGAAGAAATAAAATGCATGCAAATTAGAAAGGAGGAAGTAAAACTGTCATTATTTGTAGATGACAAGATAATATATACAGAAAACACTAAAGACTCCACTAATGAACTATTAGAAATAATAAATGAATTCAATAAAGTAGCAGAATACAAAATTAATGTTTAGAAATACATGGCATTTTATAAACTAATAATGAAATGTCAGAAAGAGAAATCAAGGAAACCATCCTATTTAGAATGGCAACAACAACAACAACAAAGTAAGGTACCTGGGAATAAATTAACCAGGAGGTAAAAGACCTGAACTCAGAAAATTAAAGGATACCGAAGAAAGGAATTGAAGAAGATACAAATAAGTGGAAATATGCACCATACTTACAGATAGCAAGAATTAACATCATTTAAATATCCTTACTATTTGAAGCAATCTATAGATTCAACACAATTCCTATTAAAACACCAATGATGTATCTCACAGAACTAGAACAAATATTCTAAAAATTTATATGAAACTACCTAAAACTCCAAATAGCCTGACAATTCTGAATAAGATAAGGTTGGAAGAATCATGCTATATGATAGTAATCTCTACTGCAAGGCCACAGTAAACAAGACAGCATGATACTGGCAAAACAACAACAACAAAAAAACAGTCATACAGATTAACAGAACAGAACAGAGAGCCCAGAAATAAACCCACAACTTTATGGTGAATTAGTATTTGATAAATGAGGCAAGAACATACAATGAAGTAAAGATACCATTTAATAAATGATGTTTCAAAAATTAGAAAAAAGACATGCAAAAAAATGAAACCAGACCACCTTCTTATACCATACCCAAGAATAAACTCAAAATGAATTATAGACTTAAATGTAAGACTCAAAACCATAAAAATTCTTGAAGAAATCATAGGCAGTAAAATCTCAGACATTTCTCAAAGCAATATTTTTGATATATCTCTTGGGCAAGGGAAACAAAAGAAAAATAAATGTGACTACATCAAACTAAACAGCTTTTGTTCAGCAAAGAAAGCCATCACCAAAATGAAAAGACACTCTATGAGAGAACATATTCACCAATGATACATACAATAAGGGGTTAATATCCTAAATTTATAAAGAACTTATAATACTCAACACCACAAAAACAATTCAATTAAAAAAAATTGGAAGAGGATCTGAACAGATACTTCTCCAAAGGTGACCAATAGACATATGAAAAGATACCGACATCACTAATCATCACTGAAATGTAGATTACCATCACAATGAAATATCACTCACATGTGTCAGAATGGCTATCATCAATAAATTAACAAGCAATAAGTGTTGGCAAGGATGTGGAGAAAAGGGCACCCATATGCACTGTTGGTGGGAATGTGTATTGATGCAACCATTGTGAAAAACAGTGTGGAGTTTCCTTAAAAAATTAAAAATGGAACTGCCTTGTGACAGAGCGATTCCACTTCTGGGAATATGTCTGAAGAAATCTGAAACACTAATTTAAAAGATTATATACACCCCTATGTTCACTGCAGTATTATTTACAATAGCCAAAGTCTGAAAGCAGCCCAAGTGCCCATTAATAGACGAGTGGATAAAAAACAATGTGGTACATTTGCACAATGGAATACTTCCTGGCTGTGAAAAAGAAGGTAATCTTACCTTTTGTGACAGCATAGATAGACCTGAAGAATATTATGCTACATGACATAAGCCAGTCAGAGAAAGACAAATACCATATAATTTCATTTATATGAGGAATCTAATGAACAAAATAAACTAACAACTAAAATAAAAACAGCCTCATAGATACATAGAACAGTCTGACAGCTATTAGAAGTAAGAGGCTAGGGGGCTGAGTGAAAAAGTTGAAGGGATTAAAAAGAAATATTACACATAGGCACTGGAAAAAAGTATGGTGGTAGTCAGAGAGAAAGAGGGATAGTGAGAAGTAGAAGAAAGCTATGGGGTATAAATTCTGGTGGAAAGAGGCTTTACTTTGGGTGATGGATGCATGATGCAGTATGCAGATGATGTGTTATAGAGCTGTGCAGTTGAAAACAGTATGGCTTTATTAACCAGCATCACCCTCAATAAAGTCAATAAGAAAATCTCTGTTTACCTCAGAAGTATAAAGATATTAACCTTTGCTTTATCTAGAGAGCTTATCATTGTAGCATTTCTATTTAGGTCTACAGTCTAGATAAAATAAATTTTTGTATATAATGGTAAGGAAATATGGAGAATGACTCAAATATAATTGCAAAAAAAGTCAAATATGTAGACTTAGAAAATTGAGGTACACATTTGCCCCACATTTTTATGTTATTCTTACATTTGGAGATATAATTTGATTCAAATTTATGGCTTCATGTTTTCATTTGTAAAAAAATTTTTTTGAAGGAGAAAGTTAAAAAACCTACTCCAAAGTCTGGTGTATCAGTAATACACTATTTATGCTAATACCTTTCCTTATTTTGTTTCAAATAATAAAATGCAGTCTTAACTATGATCTGCCATATTTTGCTGACCTGATAACTCATGTGGTGATACCTTGCTGAGAGGTATATTTGTCTAGTACTGTGTGTGACATGTCGGTATTAAATAACTCTGATAAGTTAATAAATTAACGTATTGTTGAAAAAAAAGATGTTTAATAATTAGAAGGATTGCTCACAGATTTAATACATAAAATAATTGCACAAAATAAATATGTTGGGGATATTCTAAATCCCTTAAAATGGTCATGTTATTCAAAATTCAAAACATTCTCAAATATGGGGATTTTTATTATTTTCCTTTTACATATGAATAAACAGAGGTAAAAGCTTGTGTAATATCTTATACCTAACATACAGGAACCTGGGATTTAAAACCAGATAGGAGCCTGGCTGGTGTAGCTCAGTGGATTGAGCGCGGGCTGGGAACCAAGCGGTCCCGGTTCGATTCCCAGTTGGGGCACATGCCTGGGTTGCAGGCCGGGTCCCCAGTGAGGGCCATGTGAGAGGCAACCACACATTGCTGTTTCTCTCCTTCTCTATCTCCCTCCCTTCCCCTCTGTCTAAAAATAAATAATAAATAAAATCTTTAAAAAAAAATAAAACCAGATAGGAGAACACACATTCTTATCTATTACGGTACAGTCTCTTCCATTTAAATTTTTACAATGATACAGTTATTTCTCGTGTTAGAAAAAAATCTTCCAACATATTCACTGTAAATTATATTTCAATAAATATTAAGTCATAAATATGGGTGTTTTTAAATCTTTGTGACTACATTCAGACAGATCATAGATTTATGGCATCCCGAAGAGTAATTTCTGAGTTTGTTTTTAGTAAGGCAAAACAATTTCTACTCTCTCCTGTTAAAGTATTTGGGGATGAACTCTTTGGAATTATTACCTAATTCTCCAGAAAGACATCACAAGCATTTTTGTGGTAACCTAATTGAATATATATATTGAAATCATCTTGCTATAAATATAGAGATTAGGTGATGAAGCTCTAAGTAGTGTTTTATCTCCTGTGTTACTTTCTCCTGTGCTCCTACATGGTAAACCTATTGAACTTAGGAGAGCTCCTTTTGGAACAAGGTCCTTTCTTTAACGTTGGGGTCATGTAGTCATTGCTTGATGTTATGAATTTGTTGGATATCGATTGATGTTTAAGACCCAATGCAATGGTAGGAAATACATAAAGGATATTAAATCATGAAAATACTTTGGAGTAATAAATTCTTAATTCATTGATAAATTTAAACTAGCACTAGGGAAAGTCCCTTGATACATGTTTGAAAATAATGTTTACTCCAAAGAAATAAAATATAGCTACACTGAAAATCTAAATAGATGCAGGATGTTTGCTGCTTTTTAAAATGCATGACAATTTTTTTAAAAAATTGAATTCTGATATATTTGCCTAAATTTGTTATTGTTTCACAAGGATTCACATTTTTCTTTTCATTGAAAGTTATTTATGGAAGATAGTGTGTTAGGGTAGCAAGTAATAGAGTTAGTTATCTTGGGTTCTAATCATAGCTGAGATACTAGTTAATAGCATCATTTAGGACATGTTGTTTTTCTTCTCTGGGGTGAAAATTTCTTATTCTCTAGAAAAATACAATTTTTTTTTACATCTCAAAAGTCTAATATTCTAATGTGAACACTAACATCTGAAGATATCCTACAAGATATTGTGATATGCTCAAAGGCATAATTTTGAGTATTATATATTTTCCCAGGATAAAATGGGTTGATTAGGAAAAATATAACTGTTGATAGTCACTTCCTAAAATTGAAATTTTACTAAGATTAGAAATGATAATAATTTTCTGATGAAGCAGTAACCTAGAAATTATATATACACCTCCAGGGAAAAAAATAGTAGATTACTACTATTCAACTATGTGTTGCCCTTTCAAGTTCTCCATATTGGAACTTGATAATGAAAGTCATCTAGAAACTGGAAAGAAAATGGGTTACTTGTGTTTTTATTTAGTTGTCTCAATTTTCTCCCTATTTCTGTGATATATGTTCATAAATTATTTATTACAGGAGAAGAGATGTGATCTTTATTGGGTTAGATCAATATAAGGTAATGTTTCTAGATATACCTGTGGGAGTTGGTTTTAGTTTGATAGAAAAAATCAGTTTAAGCTGAGTTATTTTAAATGTCTACAAAAAGGGGGAGAAAAGCAACATCAACTAACTAGGTAGTTAGGTATTGAAATTGTATCTTTCACATTAGTTTTTTAAAAGTGCAACACCAACACATAATTTGGCTAGTAATTTACACATGAACATAGATGATAATATGTAAATATATTTCTAATTAAAAATATATTAAATGTGATTCTCTGGCCTACATAAGTATTTGTTTCAAAATTGGGCTATAGCTACCTCAGTTGTCAAATAGAACTAATCAGTAACTTCTTTATTTTATGTGAATATATGGATATGCAGCTTAATACTTTAGTTTGAAGAACAAGTTAAGAATATTTAAAGTTAAAGAGTTTTCAAAAATGATAATATTTAATTTCATAAAAAGCAGAAATGGTGGTTGGAGAGCTTTCTCGTATCCATGATTTAATGGATAAGCTCTTGTATCTTTCCACGAAAAGCACAATGAAAAGGATAAATAGGATAGATACAGGCTTAATATGAACCTACTTTAAAAAAAAGTAAATGGTAATTTCCCTGTTCTAAGTTAATATAAAATTCTTTTAAAAATTTTTTGTCAAATAGCATTTTCACTAAGGACTTCAGCCTTCATTTTCCTTTAAGATTAATTGGCTTCTGAGATCCATCTTTCACTGGTTCTCCATTTTATATCACTTCATCCCTTACTCTTGTTCCCTTTCACCTATTCTTCCACGGATAATTTAGCAATTTAACAATATTTATTTTCAGGGAACTATTCATGAATGTCTTGCTTTCTTCATGTATCTTCTTCTTGTTAATTTGATACTATTTCTGTGCTTCAACTATAACTCATCTATCCATGCCAGATATCAATGTTGAGTTTCACTCATTGATGCTCAGTTAATGAATAAATATTTCCAACAGACTGATGTCTAAAAGTTATTTTCAAAACATTTCCCCTTTCCTGCAATATCTTCCTAAAATTACTCATTAATAGTTCTGTTGGTCATTAAGGAGTCTATCTTTTATAAATGACCAAATTCCCAACCCAAATTGGCTTGGGGGTTGGGGTGAGGAGAAGGTACTATTGTCACATATAAATCAGTTGTACGAATTTACAGTCCTATCAGCGGTGTATAAATGTTGCTTTAGAACTATCATCTTACATGAACTTGATATTTTTTATCATTATTTCTTCAATTTAGAGAATGTGAATTGTGGTTTAAAGTTTAAATCTCTGGTTTCTATTTGGTTGAACTTTCTTAGAACTTTGACTATTCATATTTGTTCTTCAATGAAGTATCAGGTAAACTTTTTAGCACGTTTTATGCTGGATTGACACCTTTTTTGTAGTCTATGTATTAATCCTTTAGAGATATTTGTGCTGTGAATTACTTCTCCCAATTATCTTATAATTGGATGTATCACTATTTTCTACATTTTGCCTCTTGTTCATTAATACTTTCCTATCTAGAGGGAGTAAAAACATTCTTTTAAATTTGCTTCTTTTGACTTTTCATTTTGCTAGGATTCCCATATAAATCCCACAGGTTCATTTGTCCATGCCTATGTCAATATCATAAATGGCTCTTTAGATTGTGTTTTTTTTTTGTTCTTTGCACTTCCTTGTTTAGTTCCATTTGTTAATGATTTTTAAAATTTAATTTTATTAAATCTATAGGACCAATTGAGATTGTCATTTTCAGATTATTATATATTTTCTACCCCTGAGCATGACCTTTTTCTTCATTTATTTTGATGTATATTTTCTTATAGATATATTTCTTATTTTTATAAATTTTCTTATAAATAAAATTGGTATTTTATATTATTTTTAATGCTCATTATTATACCTGATGTTTATAAATGTAATTAATTATATGTACTGACTTTGCATCCACAATTTTGCTAAAATTCATTAAATATTCATGTGTAGATTCTACAGTGTTCTCTATACAAAAATTCATTAACAAAAACATACATGTAAGTACATCTGTGCAGTAACATACATAGTGTATGCATTTGTGTACATACACATAACATTATTAAATTATTTTAAAGTAACATAAATTTAAAATAACATCCATGATTTTTGTTAACTTTTCTTTAACTTCATAACATATTACAATAAAACATGTTGGTATAATCTTAGTTTTAATTAGTTGTGAAAAATATTGATATTTAAATAATGTTATATTATATTTTATGAAGAAAGGATTAGCTGAAGATAATTTCATGGAGGAATTTGTATTGCAGAGTTGAGGTGAAGAGGCATGGTTGTAGTATTTGAGAAAAGGAAGAACACATAAACATATTTTTGGAATATATATTTATACCCCCACAAATACACACATACACCTACACACATTAATAGCATAAACACTCAGTGACCTAACACTTTGGTGGGATGGGGTAAATTCTGTGAACCTGTGTAAAGTCCTACCCAAATACAGGTTTGGGCAAAAGTAGGTTTACAGTTGCTCATATGGAAAATAATACAATAATTAACAAATAATATGAGTACAAGAATAAATTCTGGTTTGCGCACTCACAACTGTGAACCAACTTTTCCCCCAACCTGTATATGATGTGAACTCAATTGACAATTATTTATTATGAGAAGTATAATCTCTTCCTTTCATTTTTATCCAATTTGGAAAATAGTAAGAAAGTAGTTTTGCAATGGTAAAATCTATCTTTAAATACAATGAAGCTTCCTTTGGTAGACTGCTAAATTCATTTTCTAGTATTTCTAAAGGTAGTAGCAGAAGTAATAATGCGAACTCCGTTTTTCTAAATTCCTTATTGCTGGGTTAAATTGATGAGTAGATACTCTGAATAAAAAAATTTTCAGTTCCTATTTTAGTAATCCTAGTTTTACAAAAACATGTCTCAGAGTATCTTATTTTGATGTGTTTATGGTAGTTTAAAGCAATAGATTTTTATAATATATGCTTTAGTTTAACTATAAGTTTGTTCAGCAAATGTTGACATAATAGTTTACTCGTGTTAAACCAGTATGAACAAATAATAAAATGCAATAAATAAAAGACAATCCTAGAAAATAATTGTGTAAGGAACACAAATAAGCATTAATATTTATCTTAAAGTAGAATAGAACATTCAATTTGGCCAGGAATTCTATGTTCTATAAATAATGTACTACTTTAAACAAGCCAATATTTTCTCAGTGAGGTTTTGCAGTGTTAAGTTATGTGAAAAAAGTAAGATACTGGCCCAACAAGAAAAGATGAAAGAAAGGAATATGAACAATAATAGTCAAGAAATTATATTTATTATGTATATATATATATATGTTATCTTTAGCAAAGTTCATAGACTTATTCACTTATCATTTGAGTAGACTTGAATAGTAAACACTTATTAAGTGAATAGTGCAGTGAATATTAATGCCAGATGAAAGTCTAATAATTTGTTGTAAATGATTTTTAAAAATGAGTCTAGAAAATAAAGCAGTTAATGAAAGTGATTGAGCATATATGATTGTATTTTGAGTGAACAAATAAAGTAAAATAAAAGTAAACATGAGTATTTAAAATGAATGTTTACAGTGCACAAATTGAAGACTGTTTTTACTCAATATAAATTTTGTTTAAAGATTTTAGAGTGACTAATAGTGTTTCAATTGATTTGCTGAACTAATAAATTACGTAAATGCACTAGACCAGCAATTTTTAACTGGTGTGCCATAAGAATTTTTAAAACATGCAATACCTGATGACTTAGGGGCACTGACCTCTTTTCCATTAAATTGCCAAATTAAAAAATGACAACAGCCAATACAACAACAGCAACCTGGTGTGAATGAATCAGAATTTTACCTATTTTTGCTAGATCAACAAAAATATATTTTCTTGGTGCTCTGCAGCATATTAGTGATTAGTTTTTGTGTGCCATGAGAGGAAAATGGTTCAAAATCACTACACTAGAGGCACATATGTGAGATAAATGTCTGCAGGAATTTAAAATAGCTAGATTTTTTATATGAAATTAAAAACTGAAAAGGATATCAGGAAATTAAGAGGCCTCACTAAAAATGCATATACCTTTATTAGTCCATGAAAATCAAGAGCTAGTTACCAAACTGAAGTGTGCTTAATAAATATATGTCCAAAAGTTGTATATTTTTCAAAATAAAAATATGGTCACAGTAATGTTTATTTATATGCGATATCTTTCATTTTGTGTGGCCCCTTCATTCTTCCAGTTGTGATTAAATAAATCACTGGTATACTTCAGGAAAGGAATCTTATGGTTGACATCCAGAAATGTTTATTGTACAAATCTCTATAGATTTTTGATATGAAAAATAATTGTCAGTGGGCTAGAAATACTTCTAATCATGAATGACAGGCAGTATTTTCTTGTTCTACAATTTCTTAGAAGATCATGAATGACAGGCAGTATTTTCTTGTTCTACAATTTCTTAGAAGATCATATACAATTAATCAATTAATAAACAAAGTCAATATTTCCTTAGTTTTGCTGAACATCAAAAACCAGAAAACAAATATATGTAATTAAGAGCAGTTTTAACTAATTTGGCTGTTAAGGGACAAATTATTTATGGCTTAGTTATGCTTGTTATACATCTGGACATCTAAATTCTTTGTAGTGGATACAAATGTCAAACATTTAGATTTTTATAAATAAAGGCTTTCTCTGGTCCCACAGTACAATTTCTTAGAGAAATGAGTGTTCTTTTGCAATTGAAAGGTCCCTGCAGCTATGTTTGATAGAACTGCCAAAAGCCATCTATGAAACTATTAAGAGTGAAGAACTATTATATTTGAGTTCAGCATTGTTTTGGAGACCACATTTTATATACTATATGGCTATATTTTACTTGATCACAAATGGCAATTGGAATTGGACTGAAAATTTCAGGGTTATTTTAATGTAAATTATTCCATAAATTTCAAAAGGTAGTAACAGAAAATGTTATCATAATGAAATGCTACTTAAAATTATATTTTTAAAAAGTATAATGTGTGAATAAGCAATGAAAAGGAATTATATAATAGATCAAAAATATGCTTACACCAACTATTTCTGTAAATAAGTAATTACAACCTGAGGCTTGTATAAATAAGGCATATATAGAAGATAAATTAATGAGACTGATTTTTAAAAGTATATAAAAACTCATTATTTTAGAGTTACCTTCTATGTGTTTCTGTGATTTTATAACATTTAACTTACAATCATATTTGAATCCTCCTTCAAAATGTTTTAGGAAATAATATAAGCAAGTGAAAAGCCAATGCTTGCACAGAAAAAAATAGTACTTACTCCATGTGTTGCTAAAGACATATAGGAAGTAGATGTTTAAGTGTCTTAAAGGAAAAGGATAATGACATTATGATAGAAATGAGGAAGATACTGATAAAAATAAATAGTAAATAATGAATATTTATTGTCTGCTGGGCATTCTGATGCTTTGTGAATATTACCTAATTTGGTGTCTACAACAATCCTATGAGGCAGAATATTATTATTCTTGTTATATTTGTGAAGAAATTTAAACTTAAAGAAATCAAATCATTTCCCCCACATTCCTCAGATACTAAACAGCAGAGCCAGATTCAAACCCTGACCTGCGTTGTTCTCTGGGACTGACACACGTGCTAAAGAAGGTGCAGGAGGTGAGAGTCAAGGCAGTGGGAGCAAGATCCTGGGGAACTGCGCAAGTCTCCTTCTATTTCCCTTATATCAGATTTTGAAATAATAATTATTGTTTTCAGTGCATATTTACATATAATCATTCAAAAAAGTGTATCCCATATATAAAGAGAGGCAAAAAGAACTTGTAGAATTCCATTTTATACGTGTAAAAATGACTTATCACAGGTTAAGAGCATTGTTCAAAGTTTTATAACCTAGTTGTAGATAAGTAGATCATAATGTCCACAAACTGCATTTTAAAAAATGCTGTCTTGCCATCCAGCCCAGATGGAGATGTAGTTAGATACACTTTACCTCCTCTCAGAGCTGAAAGGACAACAAATTTAAAAGCAAAACAAACAAAAAATGCCAGAAAATCGAACTGTATGGAAGTCCAACAATGAAGGAGTTAAATAAGAAACATTCATCCAGACTGTTAGGAGGGGCAGAGACAGAAAGACATGGTTGAGAGGATGCAGCAAGGCTGTGGCTGGAAGAGCAGGTGGGCAAGGCTACAAAAGGCTGTCCCACATTTGTGTGTGGGTAAACAGAGGGGAACTACTAGTGAGCAAGACCGACCATGCAATGCAGGGTTCCAGTGTGGAAAAACAAAGCCTCAAAACCTGTGGCTGCAAAAATATGTGGGGGTTGCAGTAGCTGGAGAAACTGCCAGCCTCACAGGAGTAGTTCTTTGGAGAAACCCATAGGGTCCTAAAATGTTCACAAACCCATCCATCTGGGAATCAGCACCAGAAGGGCCCAATTTGCTTGTGGGTAGCAGGGGAACTGACTGAAAGCTAAGCCGGCCAAGAGCGAACAAGAGACATTGTTCTCTCTTAGACCCCTCCCCCACATACAGCACCACAGTGCAGCAACCTGGGTTGCCTGGCCCTGGCTAATACCTAAGGCTCCTCCCCTTACAACATAACAAGCATGTCCAAACAAAGAAATATGGCCCAAATGAAAGAAAGGATGAAAGCTCCAAAAGTAGAACTAAGTGACAAAGAGATAGCCAACCTATCAGATGCAGAGTTTAAAACACTGGTAATCTGAATGCTCACATAAATGGTTGAGTATGCTCACAAAGTAGAGGGAAAAGTGAAGGCTATACAAAGTGAAATAAAGAAAAATATATGGAGAACCAACAGTGAAGGGAAGGAAACCAGTACTCAAATCAACAATTTGGAGTAGAAGGAAGAAATAAACATAACTGGAACAGAATGAAGAAACAAGAATTTAAAACAATGAGGAGAGGCTAAGACACCTTTAAACATTCCAGCATCCAAATTATAGGGGTGCTAGAAGGAGAAGAGGAAGAGCAAGGCATTGAAAACTTATTTGAAAAAATAATGAAAGAGAATTTCTTTAATCTGGCAAAGGAAATAGACTTCTGGGAAGTCCAGGAAACTCAGAGGGTCCCAAAGAAGTTGGACCAAAGGAAATACACACCAAGGCACATCATGATTATATTACCCGAGATTAAAGATAAGGAGAGAATCTTAAAAATAGCAAGAGAAAAAGGAGAGTTACCTACAAAGGAGTTCCCAGACTATCAGCTAATCAGCTATTGATTCTCAATATAAACACTATTGGCAAGAAGGGGCTGGAAAGAAGTATTCAAAGTCATGAAAGGCAAGGAACTACATCTATCCGGGAAAGCTATCATTTAAAATGGAAGGACAGATAAAGTACTTCTCAGATAAGGTCAAGTTAAAGGAGTTCATCATCACCAAGCCTTATTATGTGAAATGATAACGGGACTTATCTAAGAAAAAGAAGAAGATCAAAACTATGAACAGTAAAATGGCAACAAACTCACAACTATCAACAACTGAACCTAAAAACAAAACAAAAACAAAAATAAACTAAGCAAACAGCTAAAACAGGAACAGAATCAAAGAAATGGAGATCATGTGGAGGGTCATCAGTGGAGGCGGGTAATGGGGGGAAGGTGCAGGGAATAAGAAGCATAAATGGTAGGTACAAAATAGACAGGGTGAGGTGAAGAATAGATAGGAAATGGAGAAGCCAAAGAACTTATATGTACAACCCATGGACATGAACTAAGGTGGGAGGAATGCTTGTGAGGGGGGTGCAATGCCCCCTTGGGAGAAAAAAAAATGAGACCACTGTAATTATGTAATCAATAAAATATACTTAAAAAATAAAACAATGCTGTCTTTAGTATTTTGCCAAACTACTGAATCCTAAATATATATAATAAATGAGCTGTGATTTTTGGATGAGAGACAAAACTTTACAGGCATAGATGTAGGCAATTTAATAGATATTATGGATTTTTCTTGATTTTTAATAGGGCCAGAGTTCTATTCTTTACACTTTTTTCTAATACGAACATGGTAATATTTTCCAGATTCTGTCGTAGCAATTTTAGATTTCAGGTAATTGATAAATGTAACATGAAAGCAGTCTTCCGATAATCATATTAACAATGTATGTCTTCAGAGGAATAATTTACATAAGTGACCTAAGAAGCTGAGCTTTAAGAAGAGTGTAAAAGAATGAAGAATTCAATAGTTTTGGAAAAACATAAACAGAAGTATGTGAACAATCATAATTCTCTGTAGTGCTATAATATCTACAAAGTAATTACCAGGGTCATCGCCTCATTTTTGAAATAACAGGAATGAAAGAGGTATCATTCCTGTTTTATACCTGAGAGTTGTGAAAGGCTAACTCACTGAAGTTCCCACAGGGGTAGAATGGAAGCTTACCAAGATTAAATCCCATATTCTTTTGCCATCCCATAATATCTTTCTCCTTCTGAACATGTAAAACTGAAATTCTCAGTAAATGTGGAAACTAAACTCATGTGAGTGTAATCTTAAACTTCTTATATTTGTTTATATAAGATGACAATATAGTACATCTGTAAGTTTTTGATTGAACCTAGTATTACCTTTTTTATCTATGACATCATTTTATAAATCACTTATTTATTTTTATGCACATTTTATGTACACTTTAATTACACAAGCAAGAAAGTTTTGAGTTAGTGAAAAATTACTTCATTTTCAACCATTCAGGGATGTAAAAGAATGCAGAAAATGTTTAAAACTCATCTTGAGAGAGTTTAACTAGATATAATAAATTCATTTATTATAATGATATTGCAATATCAAATAGGTTTTCAATATATGTATCCAGATTTTTGTTTTGTGTTTCTTGCTAGTTTGAATTATAAAGAAAAAAGGGGAAATTATTGAGAAGTGAATGTAAATTTCACTGTTTAAATGGAAGATAAAGTAATGATTTGGAATTAGATACTCAAATATGAATCTTTTTTTGAAATCATTGATGGCATGCTCTTAGGTAGATTTCATATTTTAAAATGAACTATATGTAAAAAGATAGTTTTTTTCCAAAAAAATAAGGTGTGTATATTCAGAAATTAAATATTGATGGCTAAAGAGTAATATGTTAATAGGAGAAGAAAAATTTAAGGAAAAGCATGGTATTATTTTCAACTTATATAACAGTGTTTTTTAAAATAAATAATATGAATGAGTATATATATGTTATCACATATAGTCCATGGACATATGAGGTCTGTCTGAAAAAATTCCTGCCATTGTTAATATAACAAGAAAGGTTTGCTCAACATCCATGTAACCTGGCAGCAAAGGAGAGAATACGCATGCGTGACCAATGATGACCTCACTGTACCTAGTCAATGGGGACAGTAGACGATGCTGAGTGAGCACGTGTGCTTTGTGGATGTCACATTCAAAATGACTGAGAGAGTAGAGCAACAAGTCTGCATCAAATTTTGCATTGAGCCTGAACATCCCTCTGCAGAAACTACTTGGATGATTCATAAGGTCTTCAGCAGTGATGCGATGAGTGCAGCACAAATAAGAGCATGGCACAAGCACTTCAAAGATGGTAGAGAATCTGTTGAAAGTGATCCATGTTCTGGAAGGCCTACAACAAGCAGAGCACCTGAGAATGTTGGACGTGTATGGGCTGCAATCAACAAAGACTGGCACCTGACAGTGTGAGAACTGGAAGCTGATCTGGGGATTCCAAAAATTACTGTGTCTGAGATTTTGATGCAGAATCTTGGCATAATGTGTCATGGCAGAATTCTTTCTGCAGCTTCTGCTACCATAGCATAAGGAACATCATTCTGTGGTTGTTGATGACTTGGTTCAAATTGCTACCAATGACACTAGAACTGTGTGAGGTCCTAAGGTGCCTACTTTGAAGGGGACTGAGGCATCCTTGTCCTATGTGTGATGTTTCTTGTATTTGTATCTTCTTCAATAAATGTCTCTATATTTCATATTACATGGCTAGATACTTTCAGGACAAACCTCCTATTATGGAATGTATATACATATATATACATTAAATATTATGTCTGTGTTATTGTGTTTGCCATAAAAATCCAAATTGTATAGCCACACACATACAGCGGTACATCGGTGCTCATCGTTAATTCTTTCTAGAACTTGCGATGAGTGCCAAAACCAATGAGTATCAAACGATGAAGCATTTTCTTTTATGGGGCCGCATTGTCACTCATACAAGTAGCAAGTGCTACAGGTCCCAAGAAGTGCTGAGTGCTGAAACATTTGTTCTTGTCAAAATGTGACAAGTACAGGGTTTCACAAGTTCTGAAGCTGACGAGTACCAAGGTATGACTATATTTTCATATATATAATAAATTTAATCACATAGCCAGGCTTTTTTTGTGTGTGCATGACACCTATTTTCCATGTTAGCAATTTAGTATTTTTCCTCTGTACTCATACTCCTAAACTCCTATACGCATATATGGTTGTACATTTATAAATAGACACTGATATTAGGATACATATGCTAGTTTGGGGAACTTCAGTATTCTCTTTAAAAATGAGATATATTTCCTTTGTGTCTTGATTACTTTATACTTACCTGCAGCGGTCGTGAGCTGAAATAGTTCTAATTAACTACATACTAAGCATATGACAAAGGCAAGTAATATGTTTGTTGATAGGCATTCTTTATTTCTACATGTTTTCTCTCTGAACTATTGTGCTTTTATCTCCATGGAATGGATTCCAAGGATAAAAACTTTTGGTTGAGAGGACTATATGTGTCTCTGTGTGTTCTGTGTACTATGTACATTCTAAAACTTAATAGAGGTCTCTAAAATTGCTTTTGAAATTACTGTAACATCTCACAGTTCTGGTAACATTGAATGACAGTATCTTTCATTCTCCATTTCTGAAAGCAACACGAGTTATAGATTTGTTTACTTCTTACAGACCACTGGTACATAATATATCTCATTACTGTCATAATTTCTGTTTGCTAGTAAACTTGAGCGTCTTTTGATAATTTTTGGCACTTTGGGTTTGTTGCTGTATAAACTATTTATGACCTTTGATCAATTTTCCTTATGTTTTTTCTTTTCCTTGTCATCTTATAATTCTTTTTGTATAATATAAATATTAATCCTTTGTCTGCTACTAGAAATGAAAATATTTTCTAGACTTACTACTATTTTATTGAATTTGCTGCTCTCATTTTTCATCATGCAAATGTTTTAAATTTCCATAAAATCAAACATGGCTCTTTTTATAGCATCTGGGATTCCCATTATTGTAAACATAGTGTCTAGATTTTCTTGACACTTGTATTAATATTTCATGTGTGAGCATTTAATTCTCTTGTACATGCACAGAATTTGAATGTGTGTATTAATTGCCCTCCATGTGTATGATCTTGGAAATATTAATATTTTTAAGTTTCGGGCATTTTAACAAAGACTATAAAAGTATAGAATGGATTTCCATTTACTCATACCTTTTTTTTTTGATCCTCAAATAAATATATACAGTAATCTTCACATATATTCAATACCTTTCTTGTTAAAGCTTTAAAGCTTTGTGATGATGGAGAATATATTTCTATTCCTAGATGCTTATTGCTAACATATAAAAGGATAAAATCAACACTATAATAATAACTTGTGAACATAAAATATCTCTCAGATTTTATAAATTATCACCTAATCAAAAGTAAATTATTTTGTCTCATTGTAGATATTACCAAATATAACTATGTTCTGTCTCAACACTTAATACAAGTTATATATAATATAGCATTAAACACCTTACTCCATATTTATAGTTTTTTAGAGAATCAGTGTGTAGAAAGGCAGATGTCACTAGTGGATGATCATGAGGGTTCTACTTACGTATTCACAATTACTAACTATATGTTCTTGAGCAATCTAAACCAGTTTAATTGTCTATAAAATAATAAAGTCTATCATATATTTTTTAGTATCAATGGGACCTATGTTAGTACTTTGGAAACTACAAATATTGCGTAAATATAAAATCACTGACTAGAAAATTCAAACTCATCAAAAGTAGGAAGTAGTTATTACTTTTACTCAGTTGAGTTATAGTATGCAAGAATTTGTAGTTACTCAACTGACTTCATCTCTAAAAGCAAGATTTAGAGATTAAGATTGTAGAAAGAACACCTTATTTGAATTATTGAAGCTTCTATTTATGTTCAAACCTACTGTACCATTATATTTAACCAGAAAAAATATAATCAGCCAAATAGTGCATTTTAAAAGTTCTGTAATACTTAGAAGTAAACTAACAATGCAAAGAAAGGAACTTACAGAACATTATATATAACATGTTCTATGAATCTTGGGTCAAATAATAAGCAATAAGAAAGTTGAATTGAGTACTAGAGTTGATTTATGATATGCAATTCTGGATACATTTATAATTTTATTAAAGTGTATAATGCAGACAATACATTTATAATGGCAACAAAATAGAAATATCAATCCAATAGTCATTGTCTATTGGGTTTAATGTGTTGAAATATATATTAATTCTTTAATTTTTATCATTGAAGCTATAATACATGATAGACACATGTTAACAGTTATAAATTTAATGCTTTAATATTTAAATAAATCTATATTTAACCTAAACGGTACTGAAAACTGTCAGTAACCTCCAAAACATTACATGAGGAAATACAATAATAAGCCATTAAAATCTTTGGGCTAAGATAAATGCTGTTGTCATAATACTTGTTAAAACATTTTAGTAAGCCATTATATATAAAATTTAAACATTTCTATTTTAAGAAACTGCCTTGGAGTTGAGAAATCAGGCTCTGAATCATATAAATGTGTCAGTTCTGAAGTATAATTTTCAAAGTTAGCAAAAAAATAACTATCTTCTCTGAAGATAGGGATGGGGAATAATAATCTTCTCTTTACTCTTCTAGATTCTTGACTGAAAACCCTCCTACCTGTAATTCAAAAAAAAATGGAAAAGGAAAATTAACAAAAGTTTAATACCATGTGTACCTTCCGTATACAAGGGAAATATACAGAAAAACTGAGTAACACTCTCAAAATGGCCCAAGCCACCATCTTCTGCTAAAGACAAAAGAAGATATTGAAGGAAGACAAGGAAGCCAGTTATGGAAGGTTATCAGGCAAAGCAAACTACAGTATAGTTGTGGTGCAGAAGCGGGGAGTTACTAGTCTTGCCCCTTGATAAAAAGTTTCTAGAGATTTAGTCATCCCCCTCTCCTTACAAATGGAGATTTTCCTTATAAGTAAAATGTCTCTTTTGGAGGATTAACTTCTACTTGGCCTTTGGAGATTCTCCTGTCTGTTTCTTAAAAATAAGTAGTTCAAGATACTTCTTATGCCAAAGAGACATGTTTTAGGGTGAAATAATCTGTTTCTTTTCATAGGTAATGTGGCAGGTATATTTGAATTTGGCATCATTCTGTGCTAGCTACATCTAGATTGGCCACTCTGAAGTATATAATTTTATCATGACACATTATTTGTGGTAGAAATCTCTCAGTACAATCTGTCCGAGGTAAGACTAAAACTCTACATTGTCAAGCAATAACTGTCCTCTTTGTTTCTTTTTTCCTTTTCTCTTTTGTAGTTCACCATGTACATACATATGAAGACAGTACTATACATGAATACCAAATGAATTTTATACCGTTTATTTGAAATCATGTTAAGAGACAGCATGTTTTACTCTGCTGTGTTTTTGGATCCGCATTCAATTAAAAATATTAAAATGAATTATATTGCTTAAAATTATTTATGTATTTATTTAGATTTGAAGTAGTTGAGTATAACCAATATTAACCTAAAAATAAAAGGCTAAAGTAAGGAGCAACAACCATTGTTTTGAAATAGAAGAGAATACCAATTCTGGACAGCACTAATTCAGGCAGAAACCCAAACCATCTTTTGATTAAGAGGTGAAGGCAAGGGGTATTTGTAAGAAAGGGAAGGGAAATAATTACATGACTAAAAGGAAGGAAATTCTATTGCTACACCAAAGAAGACATTTCTATAGATGCCATGCTAAGTTATTCTTCAGCAATATGAGGTGGTGGTAATTCTAAAAAATGTCTTTAATTTTCAGTAGTATAGTGAGGATGCGTACATTCCTATTAGTTTAGCAAATAGTTGTTTAGAAAAAATGTGCGGTTTAACCCAATCCAAGGCTTACTTTTCCCATTCCAAACATTCCAAAGATTTAAGGAGTAAGACAAGCAAGACAATTCCTCTGAAATGTCATCTTCAACTCAGTTTTGAAGGTGCTCTGTTCAAATTAGTTTTCAAACAAGCTTACACTTATTTTCTTGCTCCTGTAACACCTAGCATGACACTACCTTACTGTTGGTTCTTCATTGTCGCGGATTTCGACCCGCAAAATCCATGGGCGGACCACCCCGATCGCGTGAATCCATCTTACCCAGAGACACGCTTGGAGATGAGAATCCGGTGGCCGCGGGTCTTTCCCATCACCTCCATCTTGGGAAAAAGACCTCGTGGGTAGTTTTGCCGGGGTTTTATTAGAGGCTTTAGGACATATTTACATTGGATTGATTATTCATGGGATTAAGCAGAACAGGGATAGTTTTACTCATTAGTAGGGCATTAGGATGTAAATTTAGGTCCAGTAGCAGACAGGACCAGGTTAATATAATATGCAGGGCTCAGCAAGCCAGAATTTTTTAAGGTACTTCTTTGCCAAATTCCTATTAGAGAGTTCCCATTCCACAGATATGATCCACACTTGCCTACACGGGAATTACACGGAGCTGTGCTCAAAACACATAAATTCCCTTGACTATGTGTTAACACGTGTGTGGAAAACACTGCTACACTTCATAAACACTTCTTCAGGTGAAACGTGCTAAAGAAGGAAGGATAGATGGATTATGTAACTCATTTTTTCTCTCTACCCCAGAATGGATTTTATTGGATGCTATGGATTTAATTACGTAAAATGCACCAGCCATTGATCCTTAACTAACATGAAGTTAGTAAAAAGTCTATCATCTTAAGAAGCACCTTGAAAACATATTAGTAATTCTGATTTCTGAATGTTGTGAAGTAAGTTTGGGGACCGGGAGATATATGAGGTGACTTTTATGCGTTTTCTATTCTCTTTCACATCTAAGATTTTTATATGTAATGTCATCATTAGGAAGCATAGTTGCTGAAACCACCTTTCCTTCTCTGTTCCTTACCCTTATCATGTGGAGTTGTGTTGTATCTTCCTAAAAAGCTATATGATGATTTTGCATGCCAGTTGAACTTAACTGTCTGTGAGTCTTATTTATATCTAGAAACAGGTTTTAGGAATATTACACCAATACATCTCATATTCTATATAAATATGTTGTATATAGTGAACCTGAGTGGTTCTGAAGAAATCAATTGTATCTAATTAATTTACTCATGAAATCAATTCTTTAGTAACACACATTCTACTATGAACATCTAGGAAAATTGTACAAATATAAGCATAAAGATCTTGCTTTAGGGAAAAAAAGAAGAAAAGAAAAATAATTATATTTCCCTTATAAAATGTAGCCAAATGCTACTTTAATTGTTATCCAAAGCAACAATCTTGTATATACTTGAAGTTAAAAAAAATAAACTAAATTGCCTAATTGACATATATTTATTTATACCTTATTTGATTTTCTGTTTATAGCTCTGATTGTATTTTCCTGATAGAATTTATGTTGAGCCTTCTCCTTGGGAATGCAGGAATTATAAAGCAAAATTATTAGTTATGTATTTAAATAAAAATACACCCTAATTCCAATCTCCAATTTTAAAATAGTGTAACTCTTGCTTAGTTGATATATATTTCTCTAACTATGGATTATAAAGGACAATGTTTATTCTAAATTTTATACCAGACATTAATTATTCTTCTTATCTTCCTAAGCAGATTAAGTTAGAATTTATAGGTTCAATAATTTATAGGTAAAATTTGTTTGGACCTTGTCCAACCTTTTAAATATTTTCTTTTATATTTAAACATTTTATCTTATTAAAATTAATTAAATATACTTTTAAGAAACAAATTCGATAATAAATTAATCTACAGTGTATAGGCATTGTGAGAAATGCAGGTTTAGAAAGTTCGGCCACAACTGATAAATGATTTTGTGAGGTGCAGTATTTTTAACTAAATTTATTGGGGTGACACTGGTTCATAGGATTCTATAGATTTGTATAGATTTGTAAGTGAATATTTGTATGAGACATGATTTTTATATTGCTTTGTGTGCCCAACACCAAAAGTCAAATCTTTGTCTGTAACCACATGTTGGACACCCTTTACCCTTTACTCCCTCCCTCCACCTTATTTTGGTTGATGAGAGTTCACTGGGCACTGGAACAGAGTAAATTCTAAGAGTGAGACAGAGATGAAGGAGGATGTAAAGGCCTACTTCACAGTGATACAACTTGAAGATGATGGATTTTATTTACCGTATTTTTCTCTGTATAATGTGCACCCATGTTTTTAGCCCAAACTCTCAGGAAAAAAAACTCTTTCATTTTAATTCTTTTATTCAATTTTATCTATTCATATTTAGATACTTGTTTTTTATTATAAAGGAATTTTAGCATTTAGTTTTCAACATGTTATGATATAAGAAATTTCATGTAACAAACATTACAAAATGTAAGAACAGATACAAGGTTTTTCAGGTAATACCATGTGTAAGGTGCATCCTTATTTTTGCCTCAAAAACTTGGGCAAAAATGTGCGCATTATACACAGCACAATACAATCGTAGTACCACAATGTTTGGAGAAACCTATCTATGTAAAGTACTGAAGAGTTTCAGAGTTTTATAAGAAAAATTTATATCTAAATTTAAAGTGTTAAAAATTCCCTTACTATTAATTTTTAGAATTTCACAAATGCATTATGAAGTAAGGAATCATTTTCCTGAGGGTAAAATATAGTGTCCAATGACCATTTCTGCATAAAACAAAATATGCTATTTTTGTTTCTCTTTCTAGAAAATGGATATTAAATTTTCTTCATTTGGGGAATGTTAAATTTTAACATGACTGGGTAAGTAGTGATATTAGTTGGAAAATGATTATCAGTTAATTTTATGCTATTATAAAGCCTTAAGTGGGGTGAAAATGCTTAGGAAATTTAATTGCAAAAATTATTAACATTTGCTACTAAAATAGACAACAGAAGCAAAATCCCTAAATAAATGTATTTAATGAGCTTAAATGAATTAAGGTAAAAACTGAATCTGTATATGATTTTTACTGAATCACTTATTTTAGTAGGTATTTAGCAAGGGGGTATAAATTTGTCATTGCTTTTGCCACTAGAAACAGGATGATAATATTGAAAGTTAATTTTGGGCTACGGTCCTATATCATTGGCACTCTAATTACTTGGCTTAATGCATGATGTAGCCTACAGACAATAATACTGGGGAAGACAACACATCAGAGAAATTGAAATGATTAAAGCTCCAGGCAAAATGATTAGAGGTATTGCACTTTGCAGGAAGAAGGTGGAAATATTTGTATATTTTTAAAGGGCTTTCCCTCCCTAATGTTGAAAATAAACTGCTGCTCAAATTTGTTTCCTTTTTAGCAATTTAGGAGGAATTTTTCCAGTTTGCTCCACTCCCATGCCACTCACATTTGAATTAAAATGTTTGTACCTTGCAGAACAAATTATCTGTTAATAGGACAATAGTATTTCCTGTTTTTTTTTTCCTTTGTAAAACAGTTTAGTACCCATTGATGAGGAAGGCTTTAAAATAACAGTAAAATAGCATTTGTTCAGTAAGCATCTAATGCAAGCCTATTAGATACTAAGTTTTGTTTGACAAAATGATGGAAAGATGAGTACAAGGTTAACGAGCTACTCTTGAGTACTGTCTACTATTGAATTTAATATCAGTGATGGAAAAGGCATGAAAAGATCATGAAAATACAAAATTATGTACCATATGGTATAAATATGCAGTACACAAAGAGAATAGAGGATTAGTGACTATATTTGAACAGAGGTGGAAGTTAAGAAAAGAGATGGTGTTTGAGCTGTTTCTTGATGAATAAATGATACTTTGACAAATGTGATGGAAGTAGACATTTCAGTAGAAAAAAAAAAAAACAAAGGAAAATAAGCCATTGCAAAAAAAAAAAAACAATGAAAACGAGCTGTATGGTATTTTCACAGAACTGCAGTTGGTTCAGTGTGTAACATCTAGGACTAGGGACAAAAAGAAGATTTAAAAGGTCTAGTGCTCAATACTAAGAAAAATTTGAGCCATATTCTAAGATCAGTGGAGAAAAACAAAGTCTTTGTTAGGGGATGGGAGTATGGATAAGACTTATATCCTAGAACTTTATCTGGTAGCATCATGGAGAAGAATTGAGATGATATGACATTGATAACAAGAAGTCAACTAACAAGACCCGAAATAACATGTTGGTTATCGAGAACAGAAATCCTAGATCAAGTTAATTATAGATAAACCAAACTTCCAACTACTTCTAACAATACAACACATATCCACATGTTTACTAGTATTTCTGTAGACAAAACAAAAGTAAATGATAGAAATATTCTGAGAATTATATAGAATAGGAAATAGAAAATGTAATTTTCATTTAGTGCCTTTAATGTAAAATTCAGTCTTTGTAAAGATTTATATTTTGGTGTCTAAGTTACAGTCCATCCGCCCTTCAAAAATATAACTTTGATCCTTCTTCCTCATTATGTAAACTAGAGAATGAAATTTAATTAAACCCATTCATTCCTTCATTCAATAGTAGAGCCTTGTTGGTTTAATTGATACTCAGTCAAAACAATATTGATCTGATAAAAGCAAATCTGTTTCTAAACCCAACAATTAAAACATTTAAATAGCTTCCATCTTTTTTATGATAAAAGGCCATAAAACCACTATCAGCTGCCCGTAAAATCAGTGGAAAACATTAATAAATGAATTAGTATTCATTTCTGCAGATCCTTTTATAAACATTCTAATGTAATAAAATATTAAATTATATGAACTCACCTGTGAGCAACAGATATTATTCATTCTCAATCTCTCTCTCTCTCACACACACACGTACTACCCAGACCACTGTTGTTATATTATTGAAGCCTCAAGCCTCATGTTTTGAAATTTACATTCATATTCCCATCAAGAACTCCTTAAGTGTAATTCTGTACAACTAAAAAGTAGGTATATGCTATCACTGTGCTCCTAATCAGAGAAAGGATTCATATGTAGGGATTTTTTTTTTCTATTCTAAATTCTACCATTTTTATACCTAAAACGTATCTTCCAAAGAAAAGGTAGTTGTGGTTGCCCTAGTTGAAGCCTCTATGATCTAAAACATGGAGGCGGATGCAAATGGCCCAGTTTTGTATGGGTGCAAATGGAACCAAGGGCATGAGTATACACATAGCAGCACTATTTCTCACTTAACTGAAGTGTCTGGTAATCCCAAGATTAAATCTTTACTCTGCTGTTTTCTAGGTATTCATTCAGTTTTATGCAAGTTCTTTAATCCCTCTGACCTTCAATTTCATCAACTAAATTATCATGGGATTAAAAGACAAATGCATATAATTTAGGACAGTGCAGTAAACCCAGAATAAAGACTAATCATCAGATTTAAAGAAAAGTGGCTAGACACCAATACCTGGGGCTGGAGAGCAGAATTGAGGAGATGGAGAATCTAGAAAAACAAAGCTGGGAACAAGCAAATCAAGACTGTTTTCAAGAATTATAATCAGTTTCATGAGTATTTTCAAGGCAATTGAAAATTATTACAGCAAGCCATTGAAAAATACTAAAAAAGACCATCACTGTTCTGCAATTTTGCCTTGAAAAGAAGGCCTTTTGCAATGTATTTATTTTTTTTATTTTATGTAAAGAAGAGAGTTATATTTAATATGGAAATCAAAATGTTTGTAGTATATACAATCAATGGGAAATGATTAAGTCAATATACATAAAATATGTTCAAAAATATATGTTTAAAAATATATGGTTAGATCTACCCAATTTTTTTAATGTATTTTTAAAAAATACATTATTTTTAAAAAATAAAGGTTTTTAGTGTAGGTGGCTAATTTTTCTTTTGCAGCAGTTGTCTAATGTTTAATTCTTTTTAAAGTATATGTTTAGACAGACCCTGGCATTTATTTGCATCTACATCTGACCTGGATAAAATTTAAAAGAAAGTTCTCTAGTGAAAAGGATGCTAATCTCCAATGACCCTAAAATCAAAATAGAGTCTTGCTCTGCAAAATCAATCTCTTGATGTAAGCATCTGGCCAGTTTTATGCTGAAGAACTAGATCACAGCAATTACAAGCTTGTATTTCCTAGCAGGGAGACAAGCAAGGATAGATTTCCTCTGTTTTATGTTTGTGTTAATTTAACCTGTCAAAGTTAATCATCCTGTCAAAGTGCCAAAGCACCTCTATGTTGAGCACCAATGAACTGCCTGGTGCTGTAGCCCTATTTCCATCTCTGCTAGAGATGTGCTACATGTCCTTTGTTAAACCCATTTGTTTCTCATTTTTTAATAGAATAATTAATCAACACCTCATATTTAAGCTATATGACATCACTTTAATTAATAGTTTTAATTATATAAACCTGAAATTTTATTTATGTTCCCCATTTTTAAAAAATGTTTATTTATTTATTTTTAGAGAGAGGGGAAGGGAAGAAGAAAGAGAGAAACATTAATGTGTGGTTGTCTCCCGAGCGCCCCCTACTGGGGAATCTGGCCTGCAACCCAGGCATGTGCCCTGACTGGGAATCGAACTGGCAACTCTTTGGTTCACAGGCCCATGCTCAATCCACTGAGCTACACCAGCCAGGGCCCCCAATTTTTTTAACTGTGGGAAAGAAAGCAAACTATTAATACCAATGTTGAAAAATCATGTACTTAAGAGAGTCGTTTGCTTCCCATTAAACACTGAACTACTTATACAATGCAGTTTTTCTTCTAAACAGACACATTTTAAGTTAGAGATCTTGTAGTTTAAAGAGGGAAGGTATTTCTTAAACTCATTTTAGTTTTCTCATAGTAAATTTAGGGATCTAGCTGGATCCAGATATATCTTCATATTAACAAAGATTGACTGAATTTCCATTGGTCAAAATTCCCTTTGATACTGAAATCTTTTGGTATATCGGAAAGAGTATACTATTTGAAATATAAAATATTTATTCTGTAATTGTAGGTATATCAGGAAAATAATATAAACCCACTCCTATGGGAGGATTGTTTTATGAACTTTATGGTTTTTTGGAGCAAAAAAATCATACAACAATTAGAATTTAAATAGGCAAATGTATTGGGTAGTTTGTCTGCATTTCTTCTGAAATAATCTGGCAATAAATGCAAAAGGAAATAACAGACTTGATAAATAAATTATTGATTGTTTTAGACTAGCATTACATATAACTCTTTAAAATATATATACATCTTTCTCAATCTGTAGACTTGCTAATCATTTGCTTTAGCTTTCTGCACTGATTTACTCCTTTGCTTCCAGGCCTCTAAATGACCTATTGTGTTTTTAAATATATATTATGCTTTGTAATGTGTTTATTTAGTAATACATGCATGTTGGTAATATTAATAATGTATTAGATTAGGAATTTAAAATATTTTATCAATAAGAGTATGTGTTCAAAACAATTCTTCCAAATTAATTTACACAGTCTTTCAATGTAAGCACGGCTCTCCTCTCCATTATGATTCTGAAAAATTGTGAATTAAATACTTTTTTCAGTACCTTCTTACTAGAGGTAACCTAACCCTGGGCACTTCAGTAAGATAGTATCCTTAATCTATCCTCTCCTTCCCTCCTTTTCAGAGTTAACATTCTTAATGTATCAAGGTTAGACTTTTCTCTTGCTTATAAATATAAGTCCACATAAGAACTTGATAACCACTCCCCATGGTTATCAAGATTCATGTTAAATTTTGGAACAAATAATTTGTCTATTAATAGGATTTTATGCACTAAGGTGAAAATACATAAGAATTTAGAAGCATAGAATCTCTCCCAGCATTTCTACTGTTACGCTTATAAGCTGTAACAGTATACAGCTCATATACTTAAAAAGAAATAATACTGAATCCAAATCCAATCTGAAAGATAGTACCAGTGAAACCATTGTGACTCTGTCCATCTACCATATTAATTAACTTTATGGGACTCTGCACATAGTTCATTTTCCTACTCAACATAGTGGCTGTGATCTCCTAAAAGTTAGGGTATTGTTACAATGACAGTTGTGACTGACATACTCCTCTAGACTATACAGCACATGAGGCAAGGGATCAATTTTGTCATCCCCATGACATCTTCAGTATGTAGATCTGTGTTTGGAGCCTGGTAAGTATTTTCTAGATGAATGATTGAATGAGTGTATAATATCCATTTCTAAAATGACTTAAACTGTCATATACAAAAATTATTTTATGTTACATAAAGTTGACTTGTATCTTATGATATTAAAAAACAGTTTACTCAGACTTAGTTGTTAACTGAGAGCAATTAAATACTTGGCTAAAATGATATAAAATAGTAACAGAAATATATTAAATTTGTTTCAATATTTATTTTGATAAAAATAGATTTGATAAATAAAATGGTATATTTTAATCGGTATTATGTTAATGTTAATGTTTTCATCCAAACAAACGCTAGTTCTACTTTTCATTGTTACAAAACATCAGAAACAGTTATATTTATGGGATAGTAAAGCAGACATTAACAAAATTTATTCATTTTAGAATAATGTTTAAAGTGCAGTTTAGATTCTCTAAGAATGATGACTAAGACTTGTATTAGTTACCTAATTTGGGGTAACAAATTACCCCCAAACTTAGCAGACTAAAACAGCATATATTTATTATTTCACATTTTCTGAGGGTATTTAGTTGGGAGAGACTTACGTGTTTCTGACAAAGGGTTTCTCATGAAGTTTTAGTGACCTTGTTCACTGGGGTGGAAGTGATCCCAGGGACTTAATTGAAACTGAAGTTCCACTGCCAAGGTGGCTTGCTCACATGGCTGTCACCACGTGACCTCCTGTCCTTCCAGACTGTCCTCAGGAGGCCTCCTGTACTTTTCCTGGGGCTCCTGTGGTGTTCGAAGAGTATAGCAGCAGCTTCCCCCAGAATGATTAACACAAGAAAGAAAGACAGTAACTCAATGGGTTTTATGACCTACTCTTAGAGGTCACACTTAATCATTTCCACCACTTTCCGTTGTTAAAAGCAAGTCACTGAGTAACAGTTCACACTCAAGTGGAAGAGCCATTGAAGGGCCATTGAACAAAATGCATCAAAGATGCTCTGTTCATATTTTAAAACTAACACAAAGCATGTATTACTTATCAAATTTCAGTCCATCATTCAAGGTTTATACATGAAATATTATTTAATTCTCACCCCAACTGTATGATGCAGGTTTTATCGTTAGTCCATTTACCCATAATATCTGAATCACAGAGAACCTGAGTATGTTTCCCAAGGGCACAAAACAAAGTGGTTACATCACATTCCAAGTCCCAGTAAGTTGGTTATAGAACACTTGCTTTTAAATGCTGCCCTATACAGCTTCTATAGCTGTGTTTGGCATAACCAGTGGAAACCTTTCTACACAAACAATAAATTTAGTATTTAAACTGCAAATCACAACTTACTGATCTGTCACCTTAAAAATTTTGCCGTTAAGAGCCTGTAACTCATACAAACCTCCCTTCTAATGCCAGAGAAATACTATTTTAACTTAACTATATCTCACCTCAATTTAAATATGATTTTAATAATTTCTTTTTTCTCATTCACACATATTATTTTACATAATATGGAAACTGTGGTGAAATGCACGCAATCTTAGAAGGCAACCTGCCATGTGACTTACATTAAAATAACAGTTGATCTCGTTCAAATATAAAGAACTCATGCCATGTCAGTAACTGCAGAAACAAGTAGTTTCTTTAATCCTAAATGGCGATATCTGATATTTACATAGATGTGTATATACAGATATTCCATAATACAAATATTTATTTTCCAACATAAATCAATTACAATTCAAATTAATATCAGCAGTCCTATATCTTAGTGTACCCTTATCAGTGACTATGTTTTTTATTGGCCTAAGAGGAAACAATTTAAAACAATATTTGAAGATGATATCCCTTATAAAATTTTCTGTTGAAATCAAATGAACATATTTATACTAAGAAAGTAGAGTGTATATTAGATTTCTAAAATGACATTGAAAGCACATCTAAATAATTTTAAGTTTCACACAATGTAAATTTACACAATATAAATTAAAGTAACTATGCTAAGAGAAATCCCTTACCTTTACAGCCAAGGGTACAGGAAAGAAAAGTGGTTTCAGAAGTAAGGGAAAACAGGAGTCAGAGTTGTGAGTCTGGAAGATTTGAAAGAGTCTCCCTAGTTATAGCGAGGGGAAAGTCTAAAAGCATAAGGACTTTCTTCTGAGCTGATTCTTGCTTGGAGCTTACGAAGTCTACCACCTTTGTGAGTTTTTTCCCCAAACTCATTCAAGTGCATTTAGCCTCACTAGAAAAGACAAAACAAAATAAAATTTATTTCCCACCTTGTAGACCATTCTCACCACAGAATGCAAGTTCATTTAAATGAAATGTTAAACATCAGAGAGTGTTAGACCTTCTTCTCTAGTGTATCCCCAAGTGGAGGGGTCAACTTTATCTGTACAGAACCACTTTGTACGGGAAGTGAAATGTATTGATCTACACTTCTTCCTGATGTTTCTCTCTCTCCGGCTTCTATGTGAAGTGAAGGTAGATCTGAATGAGGAGAGAAATCCAGCTTTTTGTAGCTACACATGAGTACTATAGAAATAAATTGTTTCCAAACTTCTCTATCTTTTCTAGTTTGAAATTCTATGTTGATGCATTTTAATAGAATTTAAGATGATTGATAGATTTTTAATTCATCTGGTATATTTTTACTTATTAAAATTTATAAGCATGATTGAATTTGAAAAAATAACCATACTTTATAAAATCTAATTAATCTCGATGATTTTCCGAATAGTCAAATCACTTTTAAAGCTTATAAGGCATATAATTATTTATCATTTTAACTGATTTTGATGTTGACTGATATAAAAAATACTTTGCTTCCTGTAAATTTTGGAAGAAAAAAAGACACTACCTTTCAGAATTAATCCTTTATAACTGTGTTAACCATTAGCCACATATAGGTTTATACTTACATTTAAACTAATTGAAATAAAATAAATGCAGTTTCTTAGTAACACTATCGATACTTGAACTGCTCAATAGCTCATGTGACTAGTGGTTGAAACATTGGACATTACAGATATCAAACATTTCATCATCACAGAAAGTTCTATTGTACAGCGCTATAGGTAAAGTAATTCATCTATTTACTTTTGGATTCTTTGTAATTTAGAAACAGTAATTTTAGATTTTTAACATTATTTTATTTATTTTAAGAATTTGTGATCTCATGGTGACATACTAATCTCAAAAAGTCATGTAAGTTTTTCTGACTTGTCTAAAACTTTGCTAATTTTTTTATTCTCA
This sequence comes from Micronycteris hirsuta, assembly GCA_004026765.1. Lineage (NCBI taxonomy): Eukaryota > Metazoa > Chordata > Mammalia > Chiroptera > Phyllostomidae > Micronycteris > Micronycteris hirsuta. The sequence goes on along the minus strand of PVJI01011365.1, from coordinate 12,502 downwards.
CTTGAGGACAAGCTTATTAATTTTATTTTTTAAATATATTCTTTTATTGATTCTAGGGAGAGGGAAAGAGAGAGGGAAACATCAATGCAGGAGAAGAGAGCAACTTTGGTCGGTTGCCTCTTGTATGTGCCCCAGTCGGGGACCACACCGACAGGGAATTGAACCCACGATCAACCAACTGAGCTACATTGACCAGGCTCATGCTTGTTGACTTTAGACAGAAGGAAAGGAAAGGAGAGAGAGAGGGAGAGAAATATCGATGTGAGAGCAAAATTATTGGTTGTCTGGTTGCCTCTCCTGTGTGTCTGTTCCAGGTACTAATCCCACAACCCAGGCATGTGACCTGACAGGGAATCAAACCTGTGACTTTTCAATTACAAACTGATGTTCCAACCAACTGAGCCACACCAGCCAGTGCTAAAATGTTTTAATATTGAATTACTTATATTTTTGCCAGAGAAGAAACATTTGAATTTTCTAGGTGTTGAATTATAAGGTATAATTTGTCATATTTCTTAATTCAGTATCTTAATTCTTATAGAATCTGCATAAAGTAATGCAAGTGGGCAGAAAGACTACAAATCTGTCTTGTTTTTATAAATTTTTTCCTTTAAGTTCAACAATCTTTAGACTTACAGTTAAGTACATAGTAAATATTCAACTTATAATTAATATCTGTTGAATAAATTAAAGCAAATATTATAAAGATCAAAACAAATGATTCACATTTTGTGATTTTTATAATAGTGAGTTATCAATTTTGCTCTAGATATTATTGGATAAGTAAAGAACTAATACATAAAATGTATTTAAATATGTATATTGTATGCATGTGTACATGTGTGTCTTCTAATGCCATTTCACCAGTTTATTCTTTAAGACCTGGAAAAGTTTATCTCTCTAAACCTCATTTTTCATATCAATAAATGAAGAAATGTCATCTCCTCAGAGTTATGAAATAATGCTTTTAAAATACTTAGCACAGTGTATGCAATGTTTAGTAAATGCTACATATTATTAGTATTATTAGTATTCATTTCTTATTTTCAAATTTTATTTACTTTTAGAGAGAAGAGAAGGGAGGGAGAAAAAGAGGGAGAGAAATATCAATGTGTGGTTGCCTATCACACACCAGCCACTAGGAACCTGGCCCGTAACACAGGCATGTGCCCTGACTGGGATTAAACCAGCGAACCTATGGTTCACAGGCCAGCACTCAATCCACTGAGCCACACTAGCCAGGGCTTATTATTCATTTCAATAGTAATTGTAATATTTATCACAAATGTTTTCAAATACATCATAGTACACTATAATATTATAAACATTTTATAATATGGAAGTACAAATTATGCAAATATCCTGGGTTTTAACTTTTTTCTTATACATAAAGCTAGACATAAATGTACATCTATAGATTGATATATGTGCCATAGTTACAAAATATTTACTAATATATCATCAATATTAATATTATTAAAGCTTCTAGCCCAATGAAATACTATTTACTCTCATGTACTCTATAGAAAAACCAAGTTAGTTGATAACCAAAACTCAATCAACAAATATGTTTCATTTACATGGTTTTCCTTTTTGTTCTTGTTTTCTTTCTTTAAATATATCTCTACTCCTTAAATTATTCTTTCCTCTTTCATATGGTTAAAATAGTATGCATTTTACTTACATTTTGCACTATAAAAAATTTATGTATTCATGTTTAGTCATTCAAATTATGTGGTATTTAGTACAGTGTGTGCTTATAATATATGGTTAATAAATATTTTTGAATGGGTAAACATATTAATGATGATGTTAATATGTTTAATAGTATTAATTTAGTATTAATTAATTATTGCTCTATAACAAACCACGTCAAAATTAGGTAACTTAAAACAAGCGTTTATTATTGGTCATGAGTTTATGGGTCATCAGGTTCCTCATGCATCTATGAGCAGTTGTTAGTTGGGTGGATAGATTTGTTACTTTTGGCTGGATTGACATATCTTGGTCTTTGACTAGACCATGTAACTTACTCTGCTTTGGATACATGGGGTCTCATCACCCAGGAGGTAAGCATTGGCTTGCACACATTGTGGCTAAATAGGGTGCTAGAAGAACAACTGCTAAAAATGTTTGAAGCTCAGGCTCAGAACTAGCCCAATATCACTTCTAAATTCTTTGGAACCAAAAAAAAAATTTTAAAGTCTCATTTTCTCAATAAGACATGAAGGAAAGTCATGATAATAGTTCATTAATAGCCCTGAATGGTGTGGCTCAGTGGGTTGAGTGTCATCCCACAAATGGAAAGGTCACCAGTTTGATTCCTGGTCAGGGCACATGCCTGGGTTTCAGGCCAGATTCCTGGCTGGGGGCATGCAAGAGGAAATAGATCAAAATCTATCACAGGCTGATCCACTCTTTTCTGACCTGCATTTGCCCTAGGAAGATGACTTTATAGATATGTATACCACATTATAACCACAAAAAATAACTTACAACAGATATAAAAAAAATAGGAGAAAAGAACTCAAACATAACACCAAATAAAAACATCAAATGACAAATGAGACTAAGAGAAGAAGAAAAGAACAAAGAATATCTAAAATTAAATAAAAATATATATATATAATTTACAAAACATCAATAAGTACATATCTGTCAATAATTACTTTCAATGTAAATGGATTAAATGATCCAATCAAAAGACATAAGACTGAGTAAATTTAACATTTTTAATTTTTTTATTACTATTTATCCCCCTTATACCTCCTCCCCTCTGCAATCACCACACTGTTGTCCATGTTCATGAGTCTTTTTTCACTTTTGCTCTATCCCTCCAACCTCCCACCCCAAGTTCTGTCATCCTGCTCTCTATCTATGAGTCTGTCTCTGTTTTGCTTGTTAGTTCAGTTTGTTCATTACATTCCACATATGAGTGAAGTCATATAGTTCTGTTCTTTCTCTGACTGGCTTATTTCACTTATCATAATGTTCTCTAGGTCTCTCCATGCTGTTTCAAAGGGTAAAATGTTCTTTTTTAGAGCCGAGTAATATTCCATTGTATGAATGTCCCATAGCTGTTTTATCCACTCATCTACTGATGGACACGGGGGCTGCCTTCATGTCTTGGCAATTGTAAATAATGCTACAATGAACATAGGGGTTATTATGTTCTTTCAAATTAGTTTTCAGGTTTCTTCAGATAAATTTCCAGATGTGGAAACACTGGGTTCTAAGGCAGTTCCATTTTTAATTTTTTCAGATGTCTTCATATGCTTTCCACAGTGGTTGCACTAATCTGCATTCCTACCAACAGTACAAAAGGGTTTCCCTTTCTCCACATCCTTGGCAGAACTTGTTGTTTATTGATTTGTGGATGATAGCCATTCTGACAGGTGTGAGATGATATTTCATTGTGGTTTTAATTAGCATTTCTCTGATGATTAGTGATGTTGAGTATTTTCATAGGTCTATTGGACATCTGTATATACTCTTTGAAGAAGTGTCTATTCAGGTTCTTTGTCCAGTTTTTAAATTGTTTTTTTTTTATGTTGAGTTTCATAAGATTTTTATAAATTTTAGATATTAACTGTTTATTTGATATATCAGAAAATATGTTCTCTCATTCAGTGGGTTGTCTTTTTATTTGGTTGATGGTTTCCTTTGCAGTGCAAAAACCTTTTAGTTTGATGAAATCGTTGTTTATTTTTTCTTTTTTCTCCCTTACCTGAGGAGATATATCAGAAAAAAAAAATGATACAAGCAATGTCCAAAAATTTACTGCCTATGCTTTTTTCTAGGATTTTTATGGTTTCAGGTCTCATATTTAAGTCTTTATTCTATTTTTAATTTATTTTTATGTGTGCCATAAAAAAGTGGTCCAGTTTCATTTTTCTGCATGTATCTGTCCAATTATCTCAACATCATTCATTGAATAAACTAACTTTAGACATTCATACAATATGCGCCTTCTTCCTCTGTCAAATATTAATTGACTATAAAAGCGTGTGCTTACTTCTGGTCTATCTGTTCCATTGATCTATGTATCTGTTTTTATGCCAGGACCATGCTGTTTTAATTACTCTGGCCTTATTGTATAGTTTGATATTAGATAGTGTGATTCCTTCAACTTTGTTCTTCTTTCTCAGGATCATTGTTGCATTTGGGGCTGTTTGTGGTTCAATACAAATTTTTGAAATATTTGGTCTAGTTCTGTGAAATACATCATTTTATCTTGATAGGAATTGTGTTGAATTATAGATTGCTTTGGGTAGCATGGACGTTTTAATGATGTTTATTATTCCTCTCCATGAACATGTATGTACTTCCACTTATTTGTATCTTCTTCAACTTCCTTCTTTAGTGTCTTATAATTTTCCTAAAACAGGCGTTTTACATTGTTGGCTATTTTTATTCCTAAGTATAAAAGAATACTATAGAACAAAAGAATAAAATATTCTTTTTGAAGTAATTGTGAATGGGATTGTTTTCTTAATTTCTCATTCTGATAGTTCATTATTGGAATATATATATAAAGCTGGCATCTGGATATTAATTTGATATCCTGCTACTTTACTGAATTAATTTATCAGTTCTAGTAGTTTCTTGATGGAAACCGGCATTCTCTATATACCGTATCATGTCAAATAAAGATAGTTTTACTTCTTGCATAAATTTAAAAAAACAAAACAACTACAGGACACTGCCAACATGAGACTAAATTCAAACCTAAAGATACAACAGACTGAAAGTGAAAGAATAGAAAAGATATTCCTGAAAATGTAAATCAAAAGAAAGTTGGGGTAGCAGTACTCATATAAGATAAATAGAATTTAAGACAAAGACTTAACAAAAGATGAAAGTATTACATAATGATGAAGGATTCAATCCAAGATGCCATAACAGTCAGCCATATTTATTCATTCAGCATAAGAGCATTTAAATATTTAAAGCAAATATTAACATAAAAGGTAAAATTGACTATATTAAAAATATAGTAGGTGCCTTTAATTCCACACTAACATCAATGAATATATCATCCATCCAGTAGGAAATCAATAAGGAAACACTAACCTTAAAAGTTATATTTAATCAGAATAAATTAATAGACATATACAGAACATATCAATTAGAACACCAAAATGAACATTCTTTTCAAGTACACATGGGACATTAACCATTGTAGATGATAAGTAAGACCACAAAACTAGTCTCAGTAAGTTCAAGAAGTCATAGCAAGTATCTTATCTAACCACAAAGGTATGAAACTAGAAATAATTACAAGAAAACTGAAGAAACACAAATACATGGTGACTAAACAACCTTGTGCTAAATGATAAATGAGTCAATGAAAATATTGAAAGGAAACAACAAACACCTTCAGATAAATTAAAATAGACACAAAATTTCCATAAGCAGGTCTAACTGGGAAATTCATAGTGATACAGGCCTACCTCAAGAAGAAAAAAAAATAAAATTAAATTAAAATTCAAATAAATAATCTAAGTTGACACCTAAAAAACTAAAAGAGAACAAGGTCTAAAATTAGTGGAAGGAAGAAAATTATAAAAATCAAAGCATAAATTAATGAAGGAGAAACAAAGAAAAATAGAAAGAGACGATAAAACTAAAAGCTGGATTTTGGAAAGATAAATTGATAAAGCTCTCTTCAGACTCATCAAGAAAAAAAAGAAATATTGCTTCAGTAAAATCTGAAATAAAAGAGAGGTTATAAACAGCATCACAAAAATACAAAGGATCATAAAGGAATACTATGGATAATTAGACAATAACAAATTGAAAAACTTAGAAATATAGAAATAAATCCCTATAAACAAAAATCTTCCAGAGCTTAATCATGAAGAAATAAAAATAAAAATTAGTCCTGAATAGACTAATTACAAGCAATTATTTCCAATGAGTAATTAAAAACAAAAAACAAAAAATCTCCCCAAATAACAAATATCCAAGACCAGATGATTTAACAAGTAAATTTTAACGAATGTTTAAAGATTTATACCATTTCTCTTACATTAGTACTAAAAAAACTGAAGTGAAGGAATGCTTCCAAACTCATTTGACAAGGCCAGTGTTACCTTCACACTAAAGGATATTTAAATATTTAGTAGACGATAGCCTTGATGAACATAGATGCAAAAATCCTCAGAAAATATTAGCTTACTGAATTCAGGAATACATTAAAAAGATTATATATTATGATCAAGTGGAATTTATATCAGGGATGCTAGGAATGTTCAACATCAGCAAACTAACATGATATACCACATTACAAATGAAGGATAAAAATCATATGATAATCTTAATAAATGCAGAGAAAGAATTTGAGAAAATTCAACAACTATTGTCCAGGATGTGAAGTAAAGGGAACTCTCATACTGTTGGAGAAAATGTAAACTGTTGCATTTACTGTAGAAACAGTATGAGTATTCTGCAAATCCACTTCTGGCTATTTATCTCAAGAGAAGGAAAACACTAATTCAAAGATATATATGCACTTCTGTGTTCATTACATCATTACTTAACAATATCCAAGATATGGAAGCAACATAAGTATCCATCTATAGATTAATGGATAACAAAGATGTGTAAGAGTTATGCTAAATGAATTTAGTCAGATAGAGAAAAACAAATGTTGTATGATTTTGATTATATGTGGAGTCTAAAAAACAAAACAAATGAACAACACAAAAGCAGAAACAGACTCTTAGATACAGGAGCAAACTACTAGTTAGCAAAAAGGGAAGGTGTTAGGTGGTCGGAGATATAGGTGAAAGGGATTAAGAGGTACAAACTTCCAGGTATAAATAGTCATGGGAATGTAAGGTACAGCATAGGGAATATATTCAATACTATTTTAATAACTTTGCATGGTGACAAATGGTAACTAGACTTATTATGAGGGTCATTTCACAATGTTTGTAAATATTGAATTACAATGACATACTCCTGAAAATAATAGGTTATTTTATGTCAATTATAAGTCAATGTACAAAGATCTTTGCATACAATTGTTTTATAATTAAGATTATTATAAACAAAGGGAGCCAAAAAACTAGAATTGTTAGAAAAAAAGATAAAATACTTTTTAAAAAATTCTAATATAAGTATTTCCATTGCTTTCCAGTGTTAATTACCTGTTGAAGCCTTTATAAGTAAATATAAAGGGCATCATTTACTACAGTATCATATATATCATTATTTTGCTAATCTTAAAGAATAGCAACACATTGCATGTGTTTATTAGATGCTACAAGAAGATGATTTGAATTAAATGCAGTTCCTGTACCCTAGGAGAAATTTCTTCTTTTTAAATGTTAGGCACAATGTTTTTCCATGTAATTTTTTTAAAGATTTTATTTATTTATTTTTAGAGAGAAAGGAGAAGGGAGGGAGAAAGAGCAATGTATGGTTGCCTCTCATGTGGCCCTCACTGGGGACCTGGCCCACAACCCAGACATGTGCCCCGACTGGGAATCGAACCGGGACCCTCTGGTTCCCAGCCCGTGCTCAATCCACTGAGCTACACCAGCCGGGCTTTTCCATGTAATTTTTAACCAGTTATATTTTTTCTATTCTGAATTAATCACTGGCATCATTTGCATTTATATGTATTGTGTCCTTAGCATTTGAATAGTAAGATTCTTGCTTCGTATTATTTTTACCTTGATATCTATATTTTATATATTTATTTTTGGCTTTGATACTAGATCTGTCCTCCAAAATACATGCACTCATATTGTTGAGGCCAGCTAAGTGTGACTGCAATGGTTCTTTTAGAAGCCTTGTCCACTATATTATTATCACACTGTACAGACCAGTGACAGCTGGTTTTATTTCTTGAATTGTGCTGACATTATTGTTTTCTTTCTGAGACATTGTGTTTGTAGTACATGACAAAACAAAACATGTTTCTTTTTTTTGTAAATATATAGCATATTTCCTTTCATTGTAAATATATAGCATTTTGATATCTACACTATGAAACTGTACCTATAACTCTTCTAATCAGAAGAAGGACTGATGTAAAACAAACAAGAAAGCTTGGCTTCTTTGATTATTATTTTAAATGTAGGTCCTTGAAAACCAACATGTATTGTATCACAGTGACTTAATATGTTACACAATTAAATAACTGCAGGAACCGTGATGGACTGTAGGAAAGCCAAATACTGACTAATTTCCATTACAGAAACATTTATAAAACCAAGAAAGGACTTACAGAAAGCCTCTGGGTTACTATGCCAGTATATAGGATAAGGAAGTCAAGATAACTACTAGAAATAAAGTAAATTAAGATTATTAAAGTCAGTTTTTTTTTCATTTTTCATTTTAATCTTTATTGTATTTTTCCATTACAAATTTTCCCCTTATAACCTCCTCACTCTCAGCAATCACCACACTGTTGTCCATGTCCATGAATCCTTTTTCCTTTTTGCTCAATCCCTCCACCCCTGGCTTACCTGCCCACTAGCTACCACCTGCTCTCCATCTCAATAGACAGGTGTGATAATGATGGGCTACAACTTTTATGTCATAGGTATTTTAATACATATTTTATATACATTACACTCATTAATTTTTAGAAGAGTCAATGTCACAAAGCATTGTTATGTCTACTTTTCAAGGTGTAGAGACAAGAGCTTACATACCCTATCCGTAGTCATCTTAGCAAGAAAATATCTTAGCCAAAGTTAAGAAGTATGACTTTTTCCCAGAAGACCATTAATTAATACAACTATATGTGGTAATATGCCTTAAATATATATTACTTAAGTGTTTCCCCAAAACATAACACATGCCGAATGCACGTCACATATATCACTTTCACTAGTTTCACTGTATTCTTGGAATTAGTGAATCCTGTCAATATAATGGAGTGTTCTCTTACAACTTGAATTCCATCCCAAACTTGTCTCAGCTTTTTAAAGAAAAATCAAGACTCTAGGTACAATGGCAAGAGAATATATTAATATAGTGAAAAATCCAGGGGATTAAATATCACTCTGAAAACACCTACCTCCCAAAATATGGTATTCTTGCCACTCTCACGTTCAGCAGTTTGGTGTTTTGTTACTTCAATATTTATTCATAATACTTTTCTAGCTTACTTATGTTTAATCTCTCTGTTGAACCTATTACTCTACCTGCCTCCTTTATATTCTTCAACAAAATATTTTATTGTCACTAATATCTAGATTGGAAGCCATACCAAAATACATGTATGCCTCAGGAAGTAAACCTTAGTCTTCTTTAGAAACCTAGGTGACTGAAAATATTTCACCCTCATTCACCAGCAGAGAAACAGTTGGAGTTTACCATGCTGCACTGATCTCTAAGACAGACTAATCAATCTAATTCCATCTACACCTATTTACCCTGTCCAAGAGATCTGCTAATGAGGAATGCCAGTAATTCCTAGCTCTTGACACTGATCCCCAAAAGTGAGTTAATAGACCAATTTAAAGGGACATGCGTGACATTTGCAAATTAGTTTTACTTGCTTGTTGGGACAGCTTTGTATTGCATTGAACTGATTGGTTGTCATTAAACTATTCCTTCAAGTGAGATTTTTATACTTCAGTAAACTTTAAAAGACATCTTAACTGAATAGGTTCATGTTATTATTTTGTAAGTATTTTTAAAGGATCTTGATTATTTATGATACTGAGTTTAATTTTTTTTAATTTTTATCCTCCACAATAATATTGTGCAGTTTTGTGATAATGCCCATTCTCAATTGAAAGTAGCACATATTTTGCACAAAAGTGTGTATTGTCAGTAATTACAGATTGTTCAATGTTTTCACCAGGATGTGCAGATGGGTGTTAGGACATAAATATTTGCCTCATAGGGTAAAAAATGGAGCCACGTTCTTATGTTTTTAGGTAACAACACATAATATGTTTGTTAATTAATATCTACTCAGAAAAGAGGAAAAAGCACAAAATCAGTTATTTTTAAAAGGTGAAATAGTTTTGTTTAACTACAACAGGGATATATGGATTTAAAAACTATACAACATTTACCAAAGTATTCAATAGCTTATGTACAAAACATATTCGTGTGCTCACTCTATTTTAAACCCTAAGATAAGCACTGAGAATCTAAATATCGAAGATAAAAATATATCTTCTCTCATGGGGTTTAAATTAAGATGGAGAAGATGGACTCCTCAAAATAAACAAATAAATAGAATTTTACAAATCTTAACATTGATGAAATAAACCATTATGATGAAGAAAATTAATTAGATAAAGGAGAGCTTATTCTATCTAAATTAAAGTACTCTTTAATATTATCAAAAATACTGAAGCAAGGGATTATAAGACACAGTTCTGTGTTTGCCTAAGATGGAGAGTTGAAACTAAACCCCATATAAAGGCAAGAAAAAAAAAAAAAAAAAAAAGACTGGCCAAGATGGAGGTGTTGGTAGATATCCTTCACTTCTTCCCACAACCAAAAGGATAATAACCAATTTAAAAATGAAAAGAAACAACTGCCAGAAAATTGAACTGTATGGAAGTTTGACAACCAAAGAGTTAAAGAAGCATTCATCCAGATAGGTAGGAGGGCCAAAGACAGGAAGACAGGGATGGGAGGGAGGACACACATGACAAGGCAGTGGCTGGTGAACTGGAATACCCACATTTGTGTGTAGATAAGCTGGGAGGAACAACTGGGGAGCCAGACAAATCACACAAGACAGGGTTCCAGCACAGGGAAATAAAGCCTCAAAACTTCTGGCTATAAAAATCTGTAGGGGTTGCAGCAGCAGATGAAACCCCCAGCCTCACAGGGGAGTACATTGGAGGGGACCATGGGGTCCTAAAACATACACAAAACCACCCAACTGTGAATCAGCACCTGAAAGGGCACAGTTAGCTTGTGGGAAGTGAGGGGAGTGACTGAAAGCTGGACCAGAGCCCAGCAAACAGCATTGATCCTCTGCGATCCTTCCCGCACATACAGCACCACAACACCCTGGATTACCCCACCCTGGCAAGTACCTAAGGCTCAGTCCCTTACAATGTAATAGGTTTGTCAAGTCAAAGAAACATGGCACAAATAAAAGAACAGATTAAAAATCCAGAAAAAGAACTAAGCAACGAGGAGATAAACAACGTATCAGATGCATAGTTCAAAACACTGGCGATCAGGATGCTCACAAAAGCAAAATAAAGAAAAAATTACAAGGAACCAACAGTGAAGGGGAGGAAACTAGGACTCAAATCAATGATTTGGAAGAAAAAGAAGAAATAAACATCTAACTGGAATAAATTGAAGAAACAAATATTCGAAATATTGAGGAGAGGCTGAGGAGCATCTGGGACAACTTTAAATGTTCCAAATCCAAATGAGAGGGGTGCCAGAAGGAGAAGAGGAAGAGCAAGAAATTGAAATCTTAGTTGAAGAATATAATAAACTAAAACTTCCCCAAGTTGGTGAAGGAAATAGACATACAAGTCTAGGAAGCTCAGAGACTCTCAAAGAAGTGGATCCAAGGAGAAACACACCAAGGCACATCAAAGTGCCTTAATTTACCCAAGATTAAAGATAAGGAGACGATCTTAAAAGCAACAGGAGGAAAGGAGATAATTACCTGTAAAGGAGTTCCCATAAGACTATCAGCTGATTTCTCAAAAGAAACTTTACAGGCAAGAAGGGGCTGGAAAGAAATATTCAAAGTCATGAAAGGCAAGGACCTACATCCAAGATTACGCTATCCAAAATAGCTATAATTTAGAATGGAAGGGCAGAAAAAGTGTTTCTCAAGTACGGTAAAGTTAAAGGAGTGCATCATCACCAAGCCCTTATTATATGAAATGTTAAAGGGAGTTATGTAAGATAAAGAAGAAAATCAAAACAATGAACAGTAAAATGACAACAAACTCATAATTATCAACAACTAAGCCTAAAAAAAGCAAAAACAAAAACAAACTTAGCGAACAACTACAACAGGAAAAGAATCACAGAAATGGAGATCACATGGAGGGTTATCAGTGGTGGGGGGAGGAGGAGAATGTAGGAAGAAGGTACAGGGAATAAGAAGCATATTTGGTAGGCACAAAATAGACGGGGACGTTAAGAATAGTATAGGAAATGGAGAAGCCAAAGAGCTTACATGTACAACCCAGGGACATGAAATAAGGAGGGGGAATGCTGGAGGGAAGGGGGTGCATGGTGGAGAGGTAAAGAAGAGAAAAAATGGGAAAACTGTAATAGCATAATCAATAAAATATACTGAAAAAAAGATACACATTAAGTGAAAAAATTGACTAGAGGAACTTGCTAATAAGGAAGACAATGTGGAAATAGGTCTCTTAACCTGAGTTCTAGGTAGAAAAAAACAATTGAACAAAAACCTCTACCCTGAAATTTTATAACTATACTCTAATCTCTTATAGGTTTGAATTTCTCTCATTTTTACACTGTCTCTATAGTCTCAGAAGTTCCAAATTGTTAATTTAAAGTGATTTGGATT
>PVJI01011364.1:0-57176 GCA_004026765.1 Micronycteris hirsuta | reverse complement strand
GATGCTGGGTAGCCACAGCAATTCTGAGAGAGAATGGAGTAAGTAGGAGGCATCACAATACCTATATTACAAGGCCACTGTAATCAAAACAGTCTGGTACTGGCATAAAAACAGACACATTGATCAATGGAACAGAATAGCCCAAAAATAAATCCAAGTCTCTATGGTCAATTAATATTCAACAAAGGGGGCAGAAACAGAAAGTAGAGTAAAAATAGCCTCTTCAACAAATGGTGTTGGGAGATCTGGACAGCTGCATGCAAAAAAATGAAACTTGACCACCAACTTACACCATATACAAAAATAAACTCAAGATGGATAAAAAACTTACATATAAATAGTGACACCATAAAAGTCCTTTAGAAGAACATAGGGAGGAAAATCTCAGATGTTCCATACAGCAATATTTTCACTGATATCTCCACTAGAGCAAGGGACATAAAGGAAAGAATAAACAAATGGCACATCATCAAAGTAAAAAGCTTCTGCATGGCTAAAGAAAACATCAGCAAAATGAATAGGGAACCAACTGTGTGGGAAAATATATTTGCAAATGAAACCTCGGACAAGGGTTTGATCTCCAAAATACATAAAACTCACATGAATCCACTCCAGGAAGACAAACAATCCAATTAAAAAATGGGCAAAGGACCTGAAAAGACAGTTCTCCAAGGAGAACATGCAGAGGACCCAGAGACATGTGAAAGGATGCTCAGCATCACTAACCATCAAAGAGATACAAATTAAAACCACAATGAGATACCACTTCACACCAGTCAGAATGGCTATCATAACCTAATCAGCAAACAACAAATGCTGATGAGGTTGTAGAGAAAAGGGAACCCTCGTACATTGTTGGTGGGAATGCAGACTGATGCAGTCACTGTGGAAAACAGTAAGGAATTTCCTCAGAAAACTAAAAATGGAACTGACATTTGACCTAGCAATTCCCCTGTTGCGAGTATATCTTAAGAATCCCAAAACAGTAATTCAAAAGAACCTATGTACTCTAATGTTCATAGAAGTACAATTAACAATAGTCAAGTGCTGGAAACAGCCTAAGTACCCATCAGTAAATGAGTGAATTAAAAAAATTGTGGTACATTTATACAATGGAATACTATGCAGCAGAAAGAAAGAAGGAGCTCCTACCCTTCACGACAGCATGGATGGAACTGGAGAGCATTATGCTAAGTGAAACAAGCCAGGTGGTGAAAGATAAATACCATATGGTCTCACTTATAAGTGAAACCTAATCAAGAAAACAAACAAGCATACACAATATAACCAGAGACATGGAATTAAGGACAAACTGACTGTAACCAGAGGGGAGGTGGGAGGGAATAACGGGGGGAGAAGGGAAAGAGTCATCAAGGAACATGTATAAAGGACACAGAGACAAAGCCAAAGGCAGGTAGGACTGAGGGTGAGAGGTGGGGATGGTGCTGGGGTGGGTGGGAGGGGTGGAGGGACAATGAAGACAATTGCACTTGAACAACAATAAAAAAAGACAGAGAGAAGAAAAGAATTGGTCAATATTTCAGAAAATTCAACAGCCAAAAAAAAAAAAAAAAAAAAAAAAAAAAAAAAAAAAAAAAAAAAAAAAAAAAAAAAAAAAAAAAAAAAAACCACCAAAAACAAAGACCAACACTCTAGCTCCAAGATAATAACTTTAAATAATAAGTAACAGCAAAATACTGATGGGAAAGATAAAGAAAAGAATAATAACATTGAAAGCAATCTTCTTTGAGGCACAGTGCAAAGGCAAAAAATAAAACTCAGAATTCAACAGACAGACCTCCTCCCCCCCAAAAAAAAGCATCTCTTAGAGCATAGATATATATGGATAGTTTTCAGGGCAACAACAAAGTTCCAACCCAGGCAATCTCATACTGGGCCATAAGATGAACCGATGAACCTGAATATATTTTTAAAAAAATATTAATCACACAAAATTATGTTCTTAGACCATAATGAATTTAATTGAAAATCAGTAATAGGATATATGAAAAAATCCCCAAATGTCTGAATATAAAAAATTTAGTTCTAAATAGTTGAAGAGTGAAAAACAAAGTCTCAAAAAAATTAAGTTAAATAAAACATCAAAATGTGTGGCATTCAAGTAAAGCAATGTTTAAAAGGATACTTACAATATTTAAATGCTTATATTGGAAAGAATGAAAAAGAACACAAATCAATAATCTATGCTTTCAATAATCAATAATCTACTTTCACTTTAAGAAATTAGAAAAAGAAGAAACTAAACCCAAGGCAAATAGAAGGCAGTAAATAAAAATAAATACACAAACCAATGGTATAAAAACCAAAAATCAGTAGAGAAAATCTATGCAACCAAAATTAATACTTCAAAACATTAAGAAAACTGATAAATCTCTAGCCATACTGACCAAGAAAAAAAGACATAGATGATACAAATAACCAATATCAAGAAGAAAGGATATCAGCACAAACCCCAGAGATATTAAAGAAAGAATTTAAAACTATTGCAAAACACTATGTTCATAAAATTGACATCTTAGATGAAGTGGATCAATCCTTTGAAAACACAAATTACAAAAAAAGTAGGTAAATGCAATAGCCCTGTATTTATTAAAGTAATTAAATCCCTGCTTTAACAACTTCCATGAAGAAAATTCCACCCCAGATGATTTCATTGCTGAATTACAACAAACATTTAAGAAAGATACAATCTGTACAACCTCTTCCAAAAAACAAAAGAGAATAATTGATATTTCTCTACATACAAATATCATTTAGTATTTCTTATTCTCAACCTATTTGATAAGGGCAGCATTGACCTTATATCAAAACTAGATAAAGACACTGAGAAAAGAAAAATACAAACCAATATTCCTAATGAATATAAATGCACAAAATATCCTTGACAAAATATTAGCCAATCATACTCATCAATATAAAAATAGGAAAATATATCATGACCAAACAGAGTTTATCCTATGAATGCAAAGACAGATTAGCATTCAAAAATCTATCAATATATTTCCTTGAATCTATAATTATTTCAAAAGGCAGAGTTAAGGTAAATTTACAAATGAGACAAAAATAAACAAAAATGCCATTAATGGCAATGAAATAATATTTGACAAAATCAACAGAATTTCATAATAAAAACTCTCAGTAAATTAGGAATTGAAGGGAACTTTCTGAATCTGATAAAGGGCATCTACCGATAAAAAGCACCATCATACTAGATGGAGAAAAACTAAATGCTTTTCCATAAATTCTAAAACAATGCAAAAATAAATTCTTGTTCAGCATCCTACTGAAGAACTAATCATTGCAATATTGCAAGAAAGCAAAAACTTGTACAGATCAGAAAATAATAAAATATCTCTATTCATAGACAACATTATTGTCCATACAAAAAAATCTACAAAAAAGTTCCCAGTAGTTGTATGTGAGTTTAGGATAAGTCTACACATAAATATTAATTAATATGTGATATTCTTAGGGTTGAACAAGAAAGGTAAAATTAGTAGAAGCTAGATAAGGTGAAGGGAGAAGTGGGGAAGGGGGAGAGGGAAGTGGAAGAGAGCTATTTATTACGAGGAGCTGGCTTATGCAATTGGGAGGCTGGTTAGCAAGTCTGAAATCCATAGATCTAGCAGTCAATACAGGTGGATCACTGGCCATGCTGGATCTCGCAGGCATGGGCCAGTGCTTCTACCAGCAGGCAGCTGAGAAAGGAAGAGCATGAGAGGACGGAACTCTACAGATACCCTACCAGAGCTGTGCCCACAAGCAGAATTCCTCCTTTCCTTGGAGGAGGCCTCAGCCCTGGCATTAAGGCCTTTCAATTTATTAAATCAGATCCACCCAGGCTATCCATGAAATTATCCCTTACTTAAAGTTACTAAATAGGGAGGGGATTTAATTACATTTGCAAAACACCTTCACAATAACACTGAGATCAGTGTTTGGTTAAACAACTTACAATTGTAGCCTAGGCAGGTTGATACATGAAAAAGCCTAATGGATATTAATTCTTTTCAATTTGATCTATAAATTTAATGTAACTTCAATAAAAATCCCAGCATGCTCTTCTGTAGATATTGAAAAACTTATTCTAAAATGTATATGGAAAGGCAAATGAGATAGACTACATAAAATAGATTTGGAAAAAAATAGAATGGAAGAGTTCCAATATGTATATTCAAGATACAGTAATTAAGAAAGTATGCTCCTGAAGAAATAATAAACATATATATCAATGAAAAAGAGTAAGAACCCAGAAATAAACCTTCACAAATACAGTCAAATAATTTTTTTACAAATATTCAAAGTCAATTTGGTAAAGAATTATCTTTTCAACAAATGATATACGATATTTGAATACCTATATGGCAAAAATCCTTCAAATTGTGTCTCATACTTCATAAAAAAAACAATTCAGAAAGGATTATAGACCTAAATATAAATAAAAAATTACAAATTTTCAGAAGAAGTTATAGGAGAAAACCTGTATGATTTGGGGTGGTATCAAAGGTTTTAAGATTTATGCTGAAACACAATCAATAAAAGAAAAAGGTTGATAATTTGAACTTTATTAAAACTACAACTTTTGTTTGGCAACAAACACTATTAAGAGGATGAGAACACAAACCATAGCCTACGAGAAAATATTTGCAAACACATTTGTGACAAAGGGTTTATATCCAAAATATATAAATAATTCTTAAAACTTAACAGTAACAAAACAAATGACCCCAAAAAGTAAAGGGAAAGATCTGAGCAGGCTCTTTATCAAAGAATATATGAAGAGAAAATAAGTATATAAAAACATGCTAAACATCATTAATCATTAGAAAAATGTTAATCAAAACAAAATAAGTTATTGCTCCATGCCTAAAGAAGATCTAAAATTTTAAAAACTGGGAATACCAAGTGTTCACATGTGGCCCAAAAGAGGTCTGTCTTGGGCTGCCCTGAGGTGTGTGGGTTCTTGACGCCATGCAGGAAAGAGTTCACAACATGAGTCCAAGTGGTTTTGGGGGTACATTTACTAAAGGTGAAAGCAGTGGAATCAAGGAAGGGCCTAGGGCAGGAGAAGCAAGACGAAATATCCTAGGCAGGGCTGCTTTGGCTGTCTAGAACGTTATAGAAAAGAAATAACCCACACTGGGCTGCATGAATTTATTGAGAAGTAAGTCACAGTGACATAACTGAGCCAAGACGGGGATGCTTTGAGCTCACTGGAAAGTCGGAGGAAAAGGAGGCCTTAGAGAAAGGTTCCAGGGATAAGCCTGGGACCAGCTGCCACTTCCTGCTGCTACCCTGGTTGCAAGTCTCGCAGGGACCCTAAAAGTTTAGGAGACAGGAAGTGAAAAGTTCATGCCTAAAGGTGTGGGCATGCTTCAGAGAGAGCGCATGCTGGGTTCTTTGTCTTGAGGCTTTTCTCTCTCTTCTGCAGGCAGGAATCCTGGAGGAGATCTCAGGAGAGGGTCTTAATATTAGTTTTCCAGGTGTATCCTTCAATATGTTGATTCATCAAAATGAGTATATAGATAGATCAGGGTCATTCTCTGGTCAGTCTCATCTTTAGAGAATGTCATTGAAGAGGGACCAGGGCCAAGGCAGATCTGCCTTGGCACAGTCTGGAATGCATAAATCATTTGCTTCGAAGCGTCCTTGCTCAGGGAAGGTAAGACCTTGTGATTCACTAGCTAGCTGCCCATTTCTCAAACTGTTTGCCCTTGTTTAATTATTTTTGTCTCAGTTTCTCTCATTCTACTTGCCAAGGAATTTTCCTTGCTTCGTATTATCCTGCTTCACTGTCATACACTGCTGGTGGTAATGTAAGACAGTACAACCATTTTAGAAAGCAGTAAGGCAGTTCCTTGTACAGTTAAACATGTACCTACCATATGACCACACAAAAACTTACACCTGAATATTTATAGCGCCTTTATTCACAGTAAAAATTGGAAACAGCTAGATATAATTCAACTGGTGACTAGAAAAACAAACTAAAGTATCGCATATCCATGTAATGGAACACTATGCAGTAATAAAAAAGGAATGGACTTGCAATAACATGGGTGACCTGAAATGCACTTTGCTAAGTGAAAGAACACAGATACTAAAGGCTATCTGTTGTGTGATTCCATTTATATGATATTCTGCAAAAGGAAAAACTATAAGAAGAAAACAAGTAAATGATGCCTGGAGACATGGGATGGGCAGAAGCACTGTCTATAAAGGAGTAGCACAGGGGATAGAACTCCTCTGTGGAACTGTGGTGGTGGATACATGCCTCTACATTTGCCAATCCTATGGACGTACATGTCAAAACTATGTGTTAAGAGATCATTCAACAAGGATATTTGTAAAGATGGAACGCAGACTCTAACAAATGTCTCTAACAGTGTTACTCATAAATCACACAATCACACTAGAGGGGACGGGGAAGAAAGGAGCTAAACTAAGTCAATTTGAAAGGGTGTTGGGTACCATACATAAACAGAAGTGTGTGCAAACGCTGTAGTCTAATTGGTACATTTTGTTTTTATAGAGTGTGGGTTAGGAATTCTGAAGCTTTTTATTTGTGTACTGAGGTTGAACAAATAAGTAAATACACTGTAGATCAGAAGAATTCTATTTCTCATTGTCAGAGAAAGAAGACACAATAAGGAAAGGGAAAGGCTAGACTGAACCTGGTGGGACCAGCTTGGAATCTGACATGTCAACATGGAATCATAATTTATCTCCACAGGGCAAGAGAAAAAGAGAAAGAGAGAGAAAGAATGACTCAGAAGTAAATGTCAATGTGTTACAGTAAATGTCAATGGGTTAGTTTACATGCATGTGTTGTCAAGCGCGGTCCATTGAGAAGGCTGAAGCAAAGACAGCCAGGTAGCCGTGAGCACACTTGCCCAGATCTTGACTTCTAATAACTTTCTCCAATTAAAGAAACCAAGATTCCAAGAATGGGGGTAGAAAAATACAAGGTGAGCCAGAGGATCTTGTGGTTACAAAAAGTAAGAAAAAGCTGGAAAATAAAGAGGAGAGGGCAGGGTGAGGAGGAGTAGAAGGAAAAAAGGGTGGGAAGAATGGAGAGATTAAAAAAGACAGAGAGGATAGAGGCAGAGAAAAAACGCAGGTGCCAACCTAAAAAAGCTTGCAATGGCCAACATTAGAAAAACTTGAGAAACAAATATGAAACAAAATTTTGGATTACAGACCAAAGAAAAAATATATATTCATGAATTTATATTGATATAAATAAATATTTGGTATAGAATCCAGAAGTATTATTTATTTTCTGCTCAAGTTCTGTTTTTACAACTCTTCCATAAGTCTAAATTTATCTCTACATGTTTAAAAAATCAAAACACCATATGAAGATTCAATGAAGCTAAAAGTGGTTGTTGGAAAAGAGTAGGGAAACAAACATAATTTGCTGTAAGGTAAACACATACAATACATTTAAAAAAATAGTTTCCCATCCCTACATCTTCCTCAGACTCTGATTATGGATCAGAAGGTTGGAATGTACCCCTAACACAGATGCCAGATTTTCAAAAATCCACAAGCATCTATGGGAGCCACTAAGTCTTATTCTGATCCCTTTGCTATACTTTATCTCAGTATCTCCAATTAATATTTTAAGTTACCTCTTTCCTTACTTCTCTTTAGCCCCTCCCATCAAAGTCCTGTTAGATGAGCAGTCACACTGAACTCAGACTATCTGTGACTTCCAGGCTCTCCTCTTCCAAATAACACGTTTAAGCATGTGGTAATGTGAGAAACAGCCATCAAGGTCTTTGGGCCAGCCAGCAAGGTTGCCTAATCTCTGAGTCCGTAGGATCATGCAAAAGGTCCATGGTAGCAGCATCCCATTTTGGTACTGGCAAATTTTATGAAATCAGAAGGCAAAAGGTGTCTAAACCTAAATCAGACTTTGCTGAAGCATAAATTCTCGATCTTGGGGTGAAGTGGACCATACATGATCCAGAAACCCTATTACACTCATATCCTGTTCTCCTCATAATAATCCCAATAGAAAGTGGATTTATCCACCTTTCTAGGTTAGAATATTTCCACTCAGTGAGTTTCAGTGAGCTTCTCACAGTCACGAAGCTAAGTGAGAAAAATAAGGTTGAAGCAAGATTTTTCTGACACTTAAGCCCATGATGATCCTAACTGTAACTGTCTATCAGCTAATACAATACTTCATTTTACAGTTTACAGTCAGGGGTGGGGCAGGGAGATGTTTTTACTTGTTTTTCTAGCTCCAAAATTTGCTTCATATATTTTATTTCTTCATAATGAGTCTTTATCTTTAAAATTAAATAACGAGCTTCATCCTCCCATAAAACTCTCTTTTCACAAAAGGAATTTTCACAAATCCTCTCTTGATTGATTCACTTTAAGGGTGTCAAGCATGATGAGGGTCTTCCCACATCTGTATAAAGCTAGCCCTGCTCAGTCTGCCTATGCATCAGCCTTGGAAGCAGCTCTTGCTTTTCAAAGTGCTAGTTAGTGTCTCTTGAATTCATCTGGCATGGCAAGGCATTCGGGTCTGAGCCTCATGGATGAGTTATGTCCCCAATGGCATTTTTGTTTAAATCATGTTGAATTAGACTTAATCTGAGACCTTCTCCAGCTGGCTTATTTTTTATAGCAAGTATTGAACTGAATCCCTCTTTGGGCTCTTTTGGTTCTTTTCAAATGAGAATAGCTCATATAATCAGTTCCATATCATTCTTGGATTTGAATAAACCCTCCAAAATCTGTGTGACTTGCCATAGTAGTAAATGCCTCAAATGTAGGTTAAAAAAAAAAAAAAAGGTTGAAAGAGCTGCCAGCAGTAGAGGAAAAGAAGGGGTAACTAGGCAGATATTCTTTGTGGTTAATTGCAAATGAAGTCTGTCTGACAAGCACCCTTTCTGATACATATTTTCTGTTAGGATCTTAACACAGGTTATGAAATATCTCTTAGTAGTAACTGGCAATAAATATTGCCATTCACTTTATAGATATGATTTGGAAATTGGAGTATGGAGGTAATATTTCAGAGTAGCTTTCTGTCTGGATGTTTACTCATTACCCCAAACTCGTCTTATTCCAATCTAAACTTACCAGCTCCCTTCTTCCTGCTTTGCCTCAAGCCATTTCTCTTCTTTACCTTCTCCCTGGCAATGGTCTCTCTACTCCCACATTGAACTTGGAGTCATCTCTAATTTTGTATCTTCTGTAAGAGGAAATGCAGTGCTGAGAGAATAGACTATGAAGTCAGATAAACACTGTTCAAATCCCCACTCCACCTCTTCTTGGTTATGTACCATTGACCGCGTTATTTTAACCAATTTTGAGCCTCAGTTTACTCATCTGCAAATAGTGATCATAAAGTCATCCTTGCAGCATTATCGTGAAGGTTAAATGAGATAAATAACACAGAACATCAAGGAGAGGGCCTGATACGTACTAAGAGTTCAAAATATTTAAGTTCTTATTGTTAAAAATAGAGAAGAGCTCTTGAAAAATTTGCCTGCTTTTTTTTTTTTACCCAAGTCATGGAGTTGATAAGTCAAGTGACATTGCACCGACAAGCTGCCACAAGACAACGCAACCTACTTCAAAGAAAGTATTCAACAGAAATGGTCGCTAAGAAGAAAACGCTTTGGTGTATAGCTGCTACGTTAAAGTCAACCAAGCTGTGAGAAGAAACGATAGCATTGTCCAAAGCAGACTTCTCAAGGTAGGATGTGCAGGGTAACTGACCAGTTCTGAAGGACCAATGGTGGGCTGCAACGGGCTCTAAAGGTGCAGTTCTCTCCTTGGCTCTCAGGGGAACGCCATGTCCACTTCCATAATACTTTTAATTTCACACTTGACTAAAGGCTATGTATTAACAACCTACTATACAAGTCTTTAAGTTTAATATTATTTGATATTCATAAATGAGTACAATTTATTTGTTTAATAATGACTGATTCAGTGTTCCACTAAAACATACTACCCAAACTCAATAGACTGAATTTCCTACTGCACACATTCATGTGATTAACATGCCTACAATTTTTAAGAAAGTTACTTTGAATTGGAGCAGTCTTCATTTTTTATCGGATACTTATGTAAAGAATATCTCAATTACCTCTGACATAGCAGTAATTATTGCTGTTATTTAATACCCATAACCATTCACTTGCCAAATCCCAGATATTCTTCTTCCAAAAAGTTTCCCTCTCTCCATTTCTCCCACACCCACCTTAACCCAGGCTGGTGTCATCTCACAGCCAGACAGTTCAGTACTTCCCTGCTAACTTCAGTCTCCCTGACCTTTCTGCTGGTCCACCCTACAGCTAAATCAATGTTCAATAAATGTCACTTGATAAAAGTATTCATTGCCTCCCACTTCTTACAATATGGAAATCTAAACACTTTTAGGTATCTGATCCTTAAGACCACCCTCCACAATCAGTCCTTCCTATCTAGCCATTCTTAATTCCCACAGTTTGCTATTTGCTGAAATTCTCCAATCCCATCAAACCAAGCTCTTCACAGATCCAGAAGGGCTACCAGGAATTCAGGAGTGGGTTTTGAATAGGGAATAGAAGGATCCTTAATACTAGACAGGTGGAAATCCCAATCTTGTCAGTCATCCAGATCCACATTAACATCCTCTTCTTTCAGTCTCTCCAAACCACTCTGGACTATATTAATTTCCCTCTAGCAAACCGCAGAGCATTTAAATACTGTGCCACTCAATTCAACACTTAATTATTCATTGTCTCACAAATTTCTTTAATCATTTCATATATATATTACTTTTTCCTCTCCAATAGATAATTTTACCAAGAAGAGAAATTATATTTTATTCATCTCCTGCAATTTAAAATAGTGGTAGGGCTCTGGCTGATGTGGCTCAATGGATTGAGTGCCGGCCTATGAACCAAAGCTCGCCAGTTCAATTCCCAGGCAGGGCACATGCAGGGGTTGCGGGCCAGGTCCCCAGTTGGGGGTGTGCTAGAGGCAACCATACATTGATGTTTCTCTCCCTCTCTTTCTCCTTCCCTTCCCCTATCCCTAAAAATAGATAAAATCTTTAAACAAACAAACAAATAAATAAAACAGTTGTAAGCATGTAATAAAATAAGTTATCACATAGCATACAACGATTACCATCAGGCAAACTGCCAGGCATTTTAGTTGAATTATTTAATTTAATATACACAACAGTTCTATAAGGTAGATCTTTTTATTCCCTACTATGAAGATGAATATGCTGAGATTGGAAAACACGGTTACTTGCCCAAGATCAAAGAGCTAGTGAATAACAAAAAAAGTTGATTCTGGACTACAGCAGGTATTCCACTCAGCACTGATTGTCGATAGGCCTTTAATAAAAACTCACTCAGCCCCGGCTGGTGTAGCTCAGTGGATTGAGCGCGGGCTGGGAACCAAAGGGTCCTGGTTCGATTCCCAGTCGGGGCACATGCCTGGGCTGCGGGCCAGGTCCCCAGTGAGGGCCATGTGAGAGGCAACCATACATTGCTCTTTCTCCCTCCCTTCTCCTCTCTCTGAAAATAAATAAATAAAATCTTTTAAAAAAAATCACTCAAATACAACTTCAATAACTTCCACACCACTGAATGCAGAACAGAGTTCTCAAGTCTCAATAAATACTCAATAAATAGTCTCAACTGATTGAGTATAGACAAATGTCACGTAACTAGCCTGATAAGCTTTTAGTGTTTTGATGGACAATAGAGCACATGACTACATTTTCCAAAATCACTGAGAATGTTTTCAGTCTATTTTCAAAACCTTGGAGTAGTACTACATACTTTCCACTCAGGGAAATAAACAAATACTACCCAGATGAGAGCAGACAAAGGATATTTATTCAGAGTCTGTTATAACAAGGAGTCAGCCACCACCGTCACTTGCATTTGGCAGAAGCTCAAGGCAGGCAAGAGAGTGGGAAAGCTTTATAGTGGAAAAAGGGAAGGCGTTAGGAATGCCTAGAGGAGCTGGAGGAGAAGTAACTAGAGCAAGATAGCTTAGTGATTGGTTTGAGAAACTTATTTGTCTTTCCCTGGTTGGCTCTGAATTGAAAACAGGCATGGAGCAGCAAAAAAATAGATAAGCTATCAGTCACTGACCAAGTCTTGACTTCACTGGGCCAATTGCTGCAGAGGTCGAAGCTCACAGTTCTATTGTCCTGTATGTGTCCGGCCATTGCCCACTGGTATATTTGTCTCACACTTAAATAAAAGCCACCTTTGACCCTAGTTATATTTTGCAGGTATTTGGAAAGCTGCTTCCATATTTTATTATAAAGAAATCTAATAATTTATTTCCAAAGATTTAAGTTTAGCGTGTTAATAAGTTGCTTTTTCTAGAAAATGCAATTTTCAATGAAGGCTCCTAATTTCTTAAAGTATAAGAAATATAAACTACCCCCACTGGAAAAAAAAAGCATGAAGAAGCAATTAAATCAAAAGATAACTACAAATATCACTTTCCCACATAAAACACTCAGTGAGATTCTAGCACTAGTAAAGACTGTTATTTTAGCAAACAGATTATAAATAAGGACGTTGGCCTGATTTCAATGTATACTGCAGTGAACCCTCTCCCTTAACCACACTCACTAGGATCTTGAATGTCTGAAGGTTTTGACATTTGTCAGGTTGTTGGGTTCTTTTCCCCACTTTCGCTAAGTGCAGCCTCGCTTGTTTCGGACAGCGTCCAAAACACAAAAGGTGAAAACGCTCTAAGGTAACGAATGCATGTGGGGTGTGGGGGCGGGGGGCAGACAGCGTATGGAAATCTTTGTACCTTCCTCTCACTTTTGCTGGGAGCCTAAAACTGCTATAAAGAAAATCAAATCTTAAAAAAAAAAAAAAAAAGACAACCTGTAAGACATAATCCTTTTTTTCCTGATAGGAACTCTATAACTAACTCATTTCAATTTTTGCCAACTAGTTTTGTCAAATCCAGGCTTTAGGGATGTTAATATCTGAAATACCTAACTTTTTTGGATTTTCGTTTTACTGAATCACCAAGCCAACTTCTCCTCCTTACCGTAAATTAAATGCATTGCAATCATCTCTATGCTGTCCACATCAAGTTGGCGGTTATAGTGGGGGTTTTTTCCAAAGCTTTAGTCTTAGGTCCAAGAGAATAAAATATTGCATTTTTTAGAACAGTGTTGTTATCTTTCACTTGGAAGTAAGAGAAAAGTCAACTTATTCTCATCAAGAAAATAAGCAATTTTTTCAGGAAGAAGGCAAAAGTTGGGTCTCTTTTTAAAAACTTAAGATTCTTAAAAAGGAGAATTAGCACACAACACTTCGTATAAACCAAAGAAAGTGGAAGCTGACCTGGTTTCCAAGAAGTTCTGATCCAGTCAAATACTATAGTCTTAAGGCAGCACATCAAAATCTCAAGCCCAGACATCAAGTACAGAAAGGGAAATGCAAAATATTGGAAGGAGGGATCAAATGCACGTGGGGGTGCTGGGAAGGGGGACAGCAACGATTAGGGCTTCCTGGAGGAGGCCAATCTTTAACCCATTCATGAATTGGCAGAAACATTTCTTATAATGATATACGTTGTATTTAAAATATATTCTACACATCATAGATGGGCATGACAGCTCACCTGGCTACTTCTACTTAACTTGACTTTAACTTCCATGGTGTGAGTTCTGCCACTATCAAACTGTGAGTCTAATTCAGTTGCCGAATGGGGTAATAGAAGAGAGATTTGCTCAGAATTCAGCACTACATTAGCCCATCTGCCAACTAGAATATTGGGCCTTAGAAAATAGTCTCTCTGTAAAGTGCCTCCAAACAATTTTTCCTTCTTCCTTTCTCCCACTGCCATAAAAAATACATAAATAAGAACTCCCTTTATGTGTGGTGTAAGGAAGGCAAGAGTAAATTAAGTAACATTAACGCACACACATGTACATCTTAACTTTTGCAAGAGTGTTCACTTTTTAACCCAGTGGAATGGTTTAGGTATAATTTGAAATTCTATCTTCACCTGCTTTTTCTAGTTTTTAGTATCAAGTACATCATATGTGCATTTAAGATCAGCCCTGGGGGAGAAGGAGAAAGCTTTGTTTGAGGCCCCAGACAACTCTTTCTAGGCAAGAAGAAAGGTTTTCCCAACCCCATCCCATTGCAATATTTCTTTCCTGGTCTTCTCCACACTAAACTGTGAACTTCTTCAGGGAAGGGGCTGAATTCTCCACAGGGAAATGCAAGCGAGAGTAGTCAGGGGGCCAAGACTCCTGCATTGGGTACCTGCCCACATGCATCATTTCCTCCTTCTTGGCAAAGTCAAACCTTCAACTTTAAAGCATTTAGAATATGGCTGCATGGAAGCCACAGTGGAAATACCGCTAGTTTGGCAACTGCTTTCTTTGCCTTACCTCTGGAAGCAGCAAAGCAGCTCTAACAACTTCCCTGTGTGTTTGGCTGTGAACACTGTGCACTTAGTATGTGATCTTCAAAGAGCACCAAGCCTGACATTTCCAGTTTACAAGCATTTGGGGAATAAGATAAGCAGCCCTGACAGCGGCGTTTGAGCTGGGTTTTGATGATGAACTGGACTGGAATGAGCCTGCCTCTCAGGTAGAACATGCGGCCCCACTGCTTAAGGTTCACTTGAATAACTGACAATAAGTGACCACACCGAAGCCATGACCTGATGACAAGAGGTTTGGAAAAATGAATGCAACTTAAAAAAATTAGAGATGAATGGTATGTCTTTGAATGCCGGGTCTGATAGAAGACAGTTTATATTTTTCCAATCAGAGTGATTCATTCTCACTCGCATTAGTGGCAAGAAAAAAGGTACCCTTTGGGAGGAAAATACAAATGATTAAGGTAAAGATATTTTAGGTATAAAAATGATTTCAGGAGCAATCATAAATATATAACCACTTTCTCTTTAACTTCAGTATCAATATACTGATGTTCATGAAATGCAGTTAAAGAATGGAAAGGAAGGATGGAAGAAAGGGAGGGAGAAAGGAAAGAAAGGAGGAAGGAAGAAATGGCTTTTGTACTTTTTCAGGTTTACCTACCAGTTTTGCTCTTCCCAACATTATGGCTGCACATTAAAAGTATAAAATGAGAAGCCATATGGATTGAAACACGCTCATTATGTCCACAGCAACCAGATGAAGAGAGAAAGTGTAATAAGAATTAATTCTGGCACGGAAATAAAATGAGAATTAGAAATCCAAGATCTTTGGGTGATAAATTGTATTTCTACCAGCCTTAAAAATGGAAAAAGAAAAATCCCAAATCAACCAAGCCAGTAACTGATTGAAATGTTTTGTTTTGTTTTTCTAATCCTCACCCTGGGATATGTTTATTGATTTTTAGAGGGAGGGAAAGAATGTGTGGGGAGTGGAGAGAGAGAGAGAGAGAGAAAGAGAGAAACATCAACTGTTTGCCTCTAGAATGTACCCCAATAGGGGATCAAACCCGCCACCTAGGTGTGTGCCCTGACCAGGAATTGAATTGAAGCTGCAATGATTTTTTTGGGGGGGTGGGGTGGGGGTGGGGATGGTTTACAGAGCCATGCTCCACCTAGCAGGGCTGAAACTGTCTTTTAAAGATGTAACAATAAAGTTAAGCTTCCCACACGCGATTTTAATGGTAGTGCTGTTTTTCCCTATGTTTCCAAAATCTGTGACTGAGCCCAGCTTCATGCTGTCCACTTTAGCACATTTTAATGAAGGGAAAATGAAAAACGCTGCTTTCTGAGCTGCTCACAGTATTTTTAACGCAGCTCCTGAGTGTGCTTAGTATTTTGGTGCTAACAGTTGATTTAGAAATCATTTTAAAGCTTTGAATTGAGGTCATCAGTATAATAATTTGACAGCATTGGTTTCACTCAGTAAAAAAAGTCATTCTTTTTTTAGAATACCTTACCATTACAAAGAAACAAGGGCATGCAAACAGCTCCAACACAAGTTCTGGAGCAAGGGCACTTGTGTTCATATATATATTTATAGCATGTATTTGTTTTAAAATATTAACATCCAGTAGCCTCTCAAATTTCACCACCATAATTTCATTTATCTTTATTATTAATATCATATGATTATTGAGGATTAAGAAATTGAAGTATAATTCACTTTGAGACCATCTGTGTCAACAGATTCTCAGCTAAAGCTGTTACATATGATTTTAAGTTTCTAAAGAGGGCATGGAGTATGAAAAATAAATTAGTCATTAAGCCATGTAAGATGCTGTGCATCAGGGAAAATGCTCCAGACAAACAAAATGAAAAGCTTTGATTAACTAGGAATTAAATAACGACACAGTCAGTGACACAGTGTGGAGGAGAACAAGAGACCTCGACCCTGACCTGCCACCCAGACCCGTGATGCTGAGCAGGACGACGTGGGAGAGGAAATAACACATTCTGGGCATTAATAACCACATTCCCACACACATGCCCAAGGTACCTTCTATAGCACAGAAGACATATAACCAAATTCTGCTGTTTGTTTCTTAAAATATATGCACTGTTAAGATTTTGCTCAGAATTTAGTAAAGAAAATATAAATTTGACTGTTGAAGCAGGTGCCAGCAATTACGTAGACTAATAAAATTTGCTGGAAAAACTACTGAAATTGTTAGATAATCTCCTAATTCTCTAATATTGTAAATGAATACTAATAATGGCATAATGAGTCAAAATTAGAATCAGTGGCCCGATGTAGGTTATTGAGAAAGCATGCTTTATTGTTAATTCCTTGCTCAAAGTGAAGGGAAATCAGAATTTGGGGACTCTCTGCCAGATTCTAAGAAGACAAGGGATCTGTCTGCTGTGCTGACTGACTGCCCTTCTCATCTGACCAGATTTCTCAGGGAATTCTGCCTATGTGAACATCCAGCTAAAATGCCACTTCCTCTGGGAAAACTTCCCTGAGCTTGTGGCCCATATTCCAGCACAGAGACCAACTCTCTCTCTCTCTCTCTCTCTCTCTTTTTAAATCCTCACCTGACTGAGAATGTCCCCTAACTGAGAATTGAACCCTCAACCTTTTGGTGCATGGGCAACGCTCCAACCAACTGAGTCACCCTGCCAGAGCA
This sequence comes from Micronycteris hirsuta, assembly GCA_004026765.1. Lineage (NCBI taxonomy): Eukaryota > Metazoa > Chordata > Mammalia > Chiroptera > Phyllostomidae > Micronycteris > Micronycteris hirsuta. Next base: position 40,062 of record PVJI01011364.1, on the reverse strand, counting down.
AAGACTCTTTATATTTGCAGTCCTACACACTTAAGAAATTAAATAGAACAGTAGCTACTTGGTACACAGCATTTACCACATTAACCATGTGCCAGGCACTGTTCTAGGAACTGTGTATATTAACACGCCTCTTTTCCATAATATCCCTTAGGTAGGGAGTACTTTGATCCCCATTTTTCAAGTGAGGAAACTGAAACCCAGTAAACTTAGGTAAGTTCTTCCAGATCACAGAGTTGGCACATACTAAACTACCTCCTATCTGTCACACACTAGACAATCCAATCCATGAATGTGCCTAGATTTTATATTTGACCAAACAACCAAAAGTAGACATAAAGAGTCTACTAAAGTCCCAACACCATTAACTATTTATTCTTCTTGGAAGTGTTTGTAGGCATGCGTGTGTATAGGAAATATAAACTTGCTTAGCCTCATAAAATACAAATTAATTTTCAGAGCGCTAAGACAATGCCATACTAATTAAGTCCTGACACAGTTTCCCACAGCCTGGGGTAACGGCTTGGGACGCCTGCCTAGTGCCTAGCAGTACAGCCCAGTGCTGTGACTGACAGAAAGTTCTTGTTTTCTCTGCTCCCACCAGAAAAGTTGCTACTTCGCATGCCTATGTATATGTGCTCTGAGAAAAACAGTAACATTCTCAATTCCTATTCTCTTTCCTCACCAGTTTTATTTCAGTATATTGGTTCTTTATATTTACATGGTAGAAAAAAGACTTATATTTGTGTGCATTTTGGATGAGTTTTCTATTAGTGTCATCACAAATGGCCACAAACTTAAACAACACAAATATGTTATCACATGCGTTGTAGGTCACAAGTCCCCGTGGTCTCACCCGGTTTCTCTGCTCCTGGTTTTGAAAAGCAGAAATCCAAGAAAAAATCAAGTGTCCTCAAAATCATTTTTGTCAGTTTGGGTCACATGGTTGTGCTCAGTTTGTGGTGTTGAATGAATGAATGCATGAAATTTGATGTTGGTAGTAGAAAGTTCACTAACTTGCTCAAAAAATAAATCAGTAATTAATCTTTGTTTTCTCATCCATGGAAGAAGGTTATAATTAGATGTTGTCTAAGATCCCTCCCAGCTTCAAATTCTATAATCATGATTTACAAAAATTTTCATTCTGAGTTCTAACTTTTGGTCCATTCAAGATATTCACAAATGTGCCTTGGCTGATGTGGCTCAGTGGATTGAGCACCAGCTTGTGAACCAAAGGGTCACCGGTTCGATTCCCAGTCAGGGCACATGCCTGGATTACAGGCCAGGTCCCCAGCAGGGGGTACACAAGAGGCAACCACACATTGATGTGTGTCTCCCTCTCTCTCCCACTTCACTTCTCTCTAAAAATAAGTAAATAAAATCTTTTTTAAAAAATTTTTTAAAGAATTTACTTGAAAAAAGATATTCACAAGTGTTCTGGTAAAGATATAAATAGAATGCTCCATAAGAAAATGTTAAAAGCAATTAAAATGATTGTCGTAAGATTTTATGAAAAGCATAAGAGATGCAATTTGCTTTCAGTAACAATTACCTGTTCAAAATCTGTGAATTCTCAAGAGATTAGTCAATAGCCCTAAGTGGGGAGACAGATGCTACATGACAGGAAAATAAGGGTATGGCATTACTGGTCATTTACTGAATGTGGGACTTTAGGCAAAACATGTAACTTTTCTGGATTCTACTTTCTGAATCTGTAAAAGACACAAAGCTTTCTACATGAAGGGACATTTCATCTTAATAATCAATCTCATTCAATGAGGGTATAAGGCTATTTTCAATGACTGGAGTCTTGGTCCACACCAAGTTGTCAGGAGTTGCCATGGGCAGTAGCTCTTAATATTACAAAAACTTACTTTGAAAGTTGATGGTGCCCAGCCTCTACCTGTTGAATGGCAAGGTGTGCCTACGTCATTAGGGAAAGACAAGCACCACTCTTTTGCTTTTAATTCACTTTTTACTTAATAAATTTGACATGTTACATTGTATAAATTTAAGATGTACAGCACATTATTTTGATTCAGTTATATATTGTGATATGATTGCCATTGAAGCAATATTTATCCCATTATATCATTATAGTACAATATTCATCATATTTGTTACACTGTGCACTACACCTCTATAGCTTATTTACTACTTGTCACAAGTTTGTACCATTAAACACCATCCCTTTTTTAGACTCCACATATAAGCGATGCAGTGCAGTAGTTGTCTTCCTCTGCCTGACGTACCTCACTTAGCATAATGTGCTCAAATTCCACCCATGGTGTCACAAATGGCAGGCGCAAGTCGGTGGTACGTAGCCTCTCCATGTTGAATGGCACTGTGCACCTAGATCAAAAGAGAAAGGCAAGTGTTGATCTTTTAAAAATCTCCAGCAATTTTCTACTGCGTCAGACGCTGGGTCCGCGTTTCCTCTCTGACATTTCCACTGCTGCAACCGAAGGCCATTTCCTTTTGGTCTGTCAACAGTGGAAATTGAAAACAGCTGCTCACCAATCCTTTGGATAATAGGTGTTCTGTGCACATCTTGTTATCAGGTCGTTCAGGTCACCTTCAGTACCTGAACAGGTCACAGAGAATTTTGAGGTTAAAAGGGCCTTAGTAATCATCCAACCCAACTTGCTCCAAAGGAGGAGTGTGGTCTGTAACCTCCACCCTCCAGTCATCCACTGCCCTCTGCACAAACACTCCCAGGCCTGGGGACTATTGACCCCCAAAGGAGCACATTTCTTCCTTAGATCACTTGAATTGTTAGAAATATTATTTTCATATTTAATTGGAACCTGAGTGTAGTTTCTACAGGAACTTACCCTGTTATCTAGAACCAGATACAAGGAATCCATACTTTCTTTGTAGAAGTAGTTTACCTCTATGAAAAGAGCGCTTGTCCCTTCAAATGGATATTCTAGTTAGTCATTATTTGAAAATTCATGATGGTGTTTACCTCTTGAGAAAGAGAAGAGGCGTGTTTAGGGAAGGACATAAGGCTCATTTGGGGCATGTTTTGGAGGGTCTGCAATGTTCTATTTTCTGACCTTAGTGACATTTTCATGGTATTAACTTTACAGTTTCATTAACTGAACGTGTAAGTTGTATCCATTTCTCTGAATGTTATTTCATGATTATGCCCATTTAGCATTTTAGCCTAAACATATCCATTCTGAGTGAACAATTTACTTTCTAGAAAACTGTCCCAAGCAAATAATTAAGGATGTACAAAAATTTAGCTCTTTATATGATTAATGCAATAATGATTATAATAAGCAAAAAAGAAAAACCCACCTAGAGTAAATTAAATACTATTTGACATGTCACATTTGATAAATTTGAGATGTACAGCACATTATTTTGATTCAGTTATATATTGTGATATGACTGCCATTAAAGCCATATTTATCCCACTACATCATTACAGTACAATATTCATTATATTTGTTATACTTTGCATTACACCTCTATAGCTTATTTACTACTTGTCACAAGTTTGTACCATTAAACACCATCACTAACCTATTTAAGTTAACCTATTTAAAATAGGTTGAATTATTTATGCCATATGTATTGATATAAAATATATTCATGACTTTTTGCTGAATATAAAAGAATGAAATAAGATACAATTTGTATGATTCCATTTTTGAAAAAAATCTGAAAAGGATTTCACTGAAATATTAAAAGCATTTCTCAGAGGCTTATTATGGTTTGTTTTTCTTCCTCTTTCTTCCCCGCTTTTAGATTGTTCTTTAATGATATGTGCATTGTACCATTTTCCTAATAGCAGTATTCTCAAAAATAAATGAACCTAGTGGGCATAATAGTCTAAATGTGTCAGGGATCATGAACACTTGCCTCCCACTGAGTCAGCTCCTCAGCGCTGCCTAAATCTTGAACATCCCTTAGAGGAGCAACCCTGAAATAAGAAGTGGGGATAGTGAAGTTAAATATGAGATCAGCTGAATTCAACCCATATCTTTTCTAATTTAGTTTTTAAATCAAAGTTCACAATAGCATAGGGGCATGTTGTTTTGGGAAGGCCTTGTTAGAAAAAAGCAACAATGTCATGTGCCCCTGTCCCCATTTCCTGCCTCCAGGAGGTAACAGTTTCAGTGGACTCTTTTAGTGTACGCCTTCCTCTGCTAAACGCATTTTGTAGTTTTAAGCATTATCTATTGACTTGCCACTACAAAAGTTGAAGATTTTTATCTTTTTCACTAAATCATCCGTGCCCACACTACACATCCTGTTCTCACAACTTACCAAATCACAGTTTAGGTTATAAATATTTAGTGTGTACATCGCCATGACAGGGCCCGCAAAAATCACAGCTGAGTCATGTAGTATCCTACCCATGTCCCCTGAAAACTCGTTTTGTTTCCCTGGGTTTTCAATGTTCTTCTCTCTCCTGTTGTACTAACCTCAAACTCTTCCCCAGTTGTAAACTTCCTCTCAGTTCATCCAATACTTTCTGCATATATCAGGTTAATTTTTTGAGAGACATACTTTCCAGAGTTTCTGACTGATTCTGAACAGACCTGGTTGCTCATTCAAGATCCTCTTTTATTGTCCTGGTTATTCCTGTCTCATGACAAATTTTTTCACATTTTATATGTTCCATCTATTTCCTAGGGGTGGGGAAAGTAGGCATATATCTTTTAAAATTTAAATCTTGGGGGGACAGCTTGCCCATTTTTCACCCTTTGAAGGTAATTTGGAAACTCAACATGTGGTTGGAACGACAGTGTGCTAGATCCGGCACTGTGCTAGATCAAAGCAATACGTATCCCTCACAGTTTTCTGTTATCTGCACATCTGATAACCATGCTCTTTGTCTTTATTTAAGTCATAAGTTGGCAAACTGCAGCCCAGGGCCAAAGCTGGCCTGCTGCCCGATTTGTAAATAGTTTCCCTGGAGCACAGCCATGCTCGTTTGTCTGCATATTGTCTATGGCTGCGTTAGTGCTGTAGTGGCGGAGCTCAGTGGTTGCAACAGAGATCATATGATCCAAAGCTTAAAATATTTACTCTTTGGCCCCGTGAGGACAAAATTTGCCAACCTCAGCTTTAAGGTATTGATAAAACATAGTAAACATGACAAGACTAAATCCAGTCCCACTGGTGAGGTGTCAAATCTCCCTGAAGGCTGAGGTTGATGTTGATTCACTAACCAGCACAATTAGACAGCTGGAATAAGTCTACTAAACTACATGATTTTTAGGTCGTACGTATCAAGTACATAAGTTAAAAACTTATAAAAATTAATGCTGACCTTGAATTAAATGAGTTGTCCTAAAAAATAAGAAATCCCTTATCACTTTCTGTTTAAACAGTGATAACACTCAAACACAAAAGAATCATTATAGGGGATATTTATAGACAGGAGTCCAGAATCCTATCCATGGAATTCTATGGACCATGGAATCCTAACAGATTCTAAGAATTCCCAAAACAAGTTCTAAAAAACGTTAAACCTGTGGAAGGAGAAAGAAATGCATTAATGCTATAAGTTTGTAAAATGTTGTTCTTGGAGGTTTATAATATGTTAGTGTATGAAAGATTTTGAGAATTTCTGCCAAAAGGAAAATCTCATCAATTCTGTTTATGCAAATATTACCCACTGGGAATTATTTCTTTCAATTCCGTAACTCTGTGATTCCATCTTATCTGCATTTACATTATAGGAAGCATTGTCAAATGCTTTGCTGACATCATTGGTACTAACCAAATGATTAATGATATTTTTCATGGTTTCAGAAACTCTATCAACTTTATGGTTCTCTATTAGAGCCTTGTTTTACCTGGAAGCTAGCCCAAAAGAAGCTGACAGTTGACCAGACAGAGGCAGAGCACTAAGATAAATGGTGTTTATCATCCACTCCTTCACTCTCCCTTCTTCTGAGCCCAAGAGAAAGGAATGAGAAGATAAAAGCAGTAACAGTTTAGCTGAGGACAATGGCATCACTTGTAACTGCTGGAAGCAACCAGAATGCTCTGCACTCAGCAAGCCGGAAGCAGATGGAGGGACAGCCCCTCAGCAGGCTTACGATGGCGCTTGTCTGCCCAGTCTTGGGCTGTGCTGACCAAGGCTTTCATGCTGCACTTGGTAGATCTGTGGAGGCCCACTAACAGATGACCACTAAGTCAGCCTCCCGTCATCTCTCTCACGAAGTCCTCTCTGCTAGGCCAGCATTTTGATCACCCTTTCCCCCACCTGTCAGAGCTGATTTGAGCTATTAGAAAAAAAATAATTTATTTGAGCTTATATAGTAATCAGCTTATACAGTAATGATAAAACATTATAAACCTAACACTTCTGCTCACTACACACTGGATACACACTAAGTAAGAGACATCCTCACAAGTTATTTCTTTTCACACAAAGAATGAAATGGGAAGGATTCCAGTGAATCAGGATCTTCTCTCCTTCCATTAATTTTAATGATTTACTTCATGATACATTATCTCACTCAAAAACCAACCTGCATTATTATTCCCATTTTGCAGATAAATGTACCCAAAACCAGACTGATTAAATAACTTGCCAAATGTCTCAGAATTGAGCCAGGATTCAATACTTAGACATTTTATCAGCAAATCTGGGCTCATTTTAACAAGCTATGCTGCCTGTCCAAATACTCTTCATTTTTCTCATTCTGCAATTTTATCAGCTAGTAAATCTATTTTAAAAAAATAACTACAAGTAAAATTACCTGTGGCTAACATTATATTCTAGTGGATAGCACTGACTTATGGATTCCGTGAAATCTCCATCAAAATCTCCGCAGGCTTTATTCATCATAGTAATTGAAAAGCTAACTCTAAACTGTATATAGAAGTGCAAAAGGCCTTGAAAAGGCAGAACAAATGTGAAAACAACAAAGTTTTAAGACATACACTCCCCAATTTCAAGAGTTACTATAAAGCTACAATAATGAAGACACTGCAGTATTAGGATAGGCATGAAGATTAGTGGGAAAAATAGAGAACGGAAGTAGATCTACACTTCTATGGGCAATAGATTTTCAACAAGTATCAAGATAATTCTATGGTGAGAGAAAAGTATTTTCAATAAATGATGCTGGGTCAATTGTGTATCTGTATGCAAAAAATTAAATTAAATTAAAATGAATCTTGACCTTTATCTTATACCAAATATAAACGTGAATTTGAATGAATTATAGATTAAAATTTAAATTATTAAACTTTCAGAAGAAAAGCATCATAAGGTATATTTGTGAAGGGAGGGTAGGAAAAGATTGTAGATAAAACAAAGAAGCACAAATCGTGAAATAAAAAATTGATACATTGGACTTTGTATAAGTAAGAACAGTCTGCTTTCTAAAACATATTGTTAGGGAAACGAAAAGGCAAGCCACAGACTACAAGACCATGGCCACAGGGCATTATTTTCACACAAAATCTGTATCCAGAATATAGTAAACATTCTGATAATTTAAAAATAAGAGAACAAAATAAAAAAAACTCATAAAAATGGGCAAATATTTGACTAGTTTTGTCACAAAAGAAAATATAATGGGCTCTGGCCAGGCAGCCAGAGTCGTCCCATATGCTAAGATTGCGGGTTCAATGCCCAGCCAGAGCACATACAAGAATCAACCAATGAATGCATAAATAAGTGGAACAACAAATAGATGTCTCTCTCTCCCCCTCGCTCTCAAATCATTAAGTACAAATTTTTTTAAAAAAGAAAATATAATGGTGTGCCAGTAAGCTCACTTAAAGGTTGCTCAATGCCATTCGTTAGTTATCAGGATAATCAATCCTAAGTGCCCACTAGTAAATGAGCAGATCAAAAAACTGTGGTACATTTACACAATGGAATACTATGCAGCAGAAAGAAAGAAGGAACTTCCTACCTTTCACGACAGTATGGATGGAACTAGAGAGCATTACGCAAGTGAAATAAGCAAGGCAGTGAAAGACAAGTACCATATGATCTCATCTAAAAGTGGAACTTAATCAATGAAACAGGTGCAAAATAGAACCAGAGACATGAAATAAAGAACTGACAGTAACCAGAGGGGAGGTGGGAAGGAATAATGGGGGGAAAGGGGAGAAGGGTCATCAAGGAACATGTATAAAGGACACATGGACAAAGACAATGGGGGGGATTGAATGTGGGAGGTGGGGTGGGTAAGGCAGGGGAGAGTAATAGGGGGAAATGGAGACAACTGTAATTGAACAACAATTAAAAAATTCAAAAAAGAAAAAGAAATGATAATACAGAATCTGTAACAAATTTTAAAAAATTAAAGCCACAAATAGATACCCACCCACTGAAATGGCTAAATTTAAAAATATTAACCCTCCAATAAGCGTTGACAAGGATGTGGAGCCACTAGAACTGTTTATACATTTCTTTTAGGACAACAAAATGGTATGAGACAGACTGAGCCTCTTTAAAGAGCTCACCTCTGGGAACCCGAAAGCAGAGAAATTTACTCTGCACCTGCATGAAGAACCAAGCCCGAAATAAGTCAGACCCTGCAGCAGTTCAGGAGGTCTCATTCTTTATTAGTGTGTCACGCTCTCTCCCTTTATCCTCTCCCTCCATCTCATTTGCAATAATCCTCTTCTTTTGCATGTTTTGCCTCCTCTTTTGATTTCTATCAGGAAGGGGCAAGAACCCCTTCACAGGTGACAGTACAAATGCTTTTGAAAACAGTTTGGCTCCCTGGCTGGTGTAGCTCAGTGGATTGAGCACGGGCTGGAACCAAACGGTCCTGGTTCGATTCCCTGTCAGGGCACATGCCTGGGTTGCAGGCCAGGTCCCCAGTGGGGGCCATGTGAGAGGCAACCATACATTGCTGTTTCTCTTCCTCTCTTTCTCCCTCCCTTCCTCTCTCTCTGAAAATAATAAATAAATAAATTCTTTAAAAGAAAAACAGTTTGGCAGTTTCTTATAAAGGTTAACATACAAGGCCCCTGGCTGGTATAGCTCAGTGGATTGAGTGTGGGCTGGGAACCAAGCAGTCCTGGTTCGATTCCCAATCAGGGCACATGCCTGGGTTGCGGGCCAGGTCCCCGTGAGGGCCATGTGAGAGGCAGCCATACATTGCTGTTTCTCCCTCCCTTCTCCTCTCTCTAAAAATAAATGAAAATAAAATGTTTTTTTAAAAAAAAGGTTAACATACATTTATCATGACTCAGTAATTTGATTCCTAAATATTTACCCAAAGAAATGAAAATGTATATTCCAACAAAGATTTGTAATTGAAGGTTCGGCAGCTTATTCACAACAGCCCGAAATTGTTCAATAACAGTTGGACGGATAAACAAAATATGGCCTGTCTGGAAAGTATCCAGCCATGTAATATGAAAAATAGAGATATTTATTGAAGAAGATACAAGATACAAGAAACATTGTAACTAAGATAATGATGCCTCTGTCCTTTCTGAAATAGGTATCTTGGGACCTCACACAGTTCTCCCAGAATCTCTTCCACTGTTCAAAACACTGAAAAATCCTTTGTTGGAATCGCGATTAGTTGCCCCTTAGTATTTTACTGACTCTCATTGAGTGTCTGAAATCTCATCCCTTTTGAAGGTGATTTTAGTTTTGTGAAAAGCCAGAAATCACAGGGCACCAAATCTGGGCTGTAGCGGGGCTGAGACACCTGGGTGATTTGATGTTTTGTCAAAAAACTCCACACGAGACATGATGCATTTAGCGGGCTCATTTTCATGATGAAGCTGCCAATCACCAGTGGCCACTAGCTGCAGCTATTTTTGTCATATTGCATCTCTCAATTGATGAGGAACGTAAAGGTAGTACTCCTTATTAATTGTTTGGTCTGGAGGGGCATCCTGTGATGGATAACACCTTCCCAATCAAAAAACACAGTTAACATGGTCTTGATTTTGCTGCAACTTTGCAGCGCCTCCTTTAGGCATGGAGAACCAGGTGACTTCCATTGGGATGACTGGGCCTTTGTTTCCAGATTATAGTCATAGACCCACAATTCATTTCTGGTTGTGACCTTGAGGATATCTGGTTCATTGGTAGAGGTTTGGATCAAATCATTAGCAACTGCAGCACGATGTTCCTTCTGCTCTGGTAGCAGAAGCCACAGAATGGATTTTGCCGTGACATGTTTCAAGCCAAGATCCTGCATTGAAATCTTGGACACAGTAGTTTTTGGAATCTCCATCAGCTTCTAGATCCCACACTGTCAGTCACCAATCTTTGTTGATTGCAGCCCGTACACGTTCAACATTCTCAGGTGTTCTGTTTGTTACAGGCCTTCCAGAACGTGGATCACTTTTAACAGATTCTTTATCATCTTTGGAGCATTTGTGCCACACTTTTATTTGCTCTGCACTCATTGCATCATCCCCAAAAGCCTTCTGAATCCTCCAAATAATTTCCTTGGAGGAATGTTCAAGCTTAATGCAAGATTGATAAAGATTTATTGCTCTACTCACTCAGTCATTTTGAATGTGATGGCCACATAGTACACATGCTCTCTCATCATTGTCTACCACCCCCACTGACTAGTACGGTGAAGTCATCATTGTTCACGCATGTGCATTCCAGTCCACTCTCCTTGGCTGCCAGGTTACACAGATGTCATGCAAACCATTCTTGTTATATTAACAAGGCTGGACATTTCCCAGACAGACTTCTTGTGTATATGCGTGTGTGTCACACACAGATGCAGACAACAGCGTGGTGATAGAGGGAAAGGGCATGGGGAGCAGGTGGAGGTGGGCAAATAGAGATAAAATGGGGGTGGAAAAAGACTTTGTCTGGGGCAATGGGCCCAAGATGCAGTGTGTAGATGATGTTTTATTGAGTTGTACACATGAAACATGCACCCCAATAAATTCAATTAAAATTTAAAAAGTCTTGTAGAAAAATGAAAGTTATCTAGGGAAAACAGGCATATTACCAGATTCCCAGGCAGAGGAAGTAAACTTTTAACACACCAGGATGCCAGCCAAACATAAGGCAGAAAGCTGGCAAAGCCTCCCCACCTGTCGTACCTTCTCGTTTCATAGCGCCTCCTCTGATGTTATTTCTTTGTCGTAGTCTTTTAACCATCATATCCACAAATCACCCCAAAAAATTGTTGGAAAAGTACCACTTGTAGAGAATGTTGTCGGGAGACACTCCCCTGCCTAGCTGCTCCCAGGATCTGATAGGGGGGCATCGGAGAGGGGACAAAGTCCTGGCAGTAGGGAGATGATGGTGCACACGGTACTGAGAGCTCTGACAAGTTCAAGACTAGAGAATCTCTAGTCCAGTGCCTGAGAAGTTTCCCAAACACATTGTAGCTGCCCAGGTGTAACTGGACTGACTCTGGTCTCCTCCAATATAATCACTGTTTTCTTGACTCTCAATGTGCGCTTGCATGTGGAAGGAAGACAAGGATACACAGTAATCTCTGTAGGACTCGCGCAGTTGCGCATAGATAAGTTGTCTGATAATTTTCAATTATTTCAGTTCTCATAGAAAACATATAACCGAATTTCATTCTAATGGAAATTCTGTGGTGCTTGAAATGCTGCAAGCCTAGCAAGGTCACTGTCATATTCAGTATTTGATAAAAGCATCTGTAAGTGATGAAATAGGTCTTGAATGGCGGGGAGACAAACCCTTTAGTCCTGTCCGGCATATTCTCCGGAGAGCGTGTGCAGAGCTGAACAGAGGATTCATAAGAGAGTTACACAGCACAATCAACACGCTATGGCAAATTCTAATCCAAAGGCTTGGAAAAATACAGACTTTGTGTTTCCCCTTTCACTTAAAAGGAAGGCTTTTTAACATGCCGTGTCTGTTATCAGTGTAACATGCAATACGTGGGAACATTCATCTCAAGCAGTTGCTAACTAGACCTCTTTGAGACTTCATCGTGAGAGCTTGTCCCCTTTCAGCTCAATGCTCTTTTGTCTGCAGAAGAGAAAAGTATTGGCGCTCTAATTAAGGATGATCTGTGAGATTACCCTTCGTAAGTTCCTAATTAGGCATACGATTCAAGGATATATTAGTTCTTATGAAAACTGCCATTTTCCCTCCAAGGTATGGCTTTTGTAATTAAAATATTTTTGAGCCATGAGAATAGGAAATTCACTCACTCCAAAAAAAAAGAAGAGAAATGTAGAATTATATAAACTTTAAAATTCAAAAAAATTTAACGTGTTTTGGGATTCCAGAAAAATGTCTTAGTATTTCAGTAAAGCAGGTTCACAATCATGTTGGCACTCTAGGTAGATTAGAATGGCATTCCACAAAAATAAATTAAGATAAAAATACATGTATAATTTGCCAGCTTTTCTATTTTGCTCTGAATCTATTTTTGTGGTGGGGGTGAGGGTAAAAAACACTGTTAGGTGTCCTGCAGCAGGCTTCCTTAAGAAATAAAAATAAAGTTGTTCTTTAAAAATATTGTACTTCGGGTACTTCTGAAATTACTGAAGAATATTTGAATATGTTCATTAAACTAATGAGATAAAGAGCTTTGATATGCTGACAACTTAAATATGTAATTTGCATTTTCATCACATTTATGAGTCTTTATTCTGAGTTCGCAATAAATAACTATTGTAGTGATTCAGAGAGATCTGATCAGATCATTGGAGAGAAGTAGGGAGGTACCAAAGGAGGAGTTTGCTGAAGCAATGGTAAACAGTCTGGGACAGGATTGGCTAAGAAGCTGAATGCCCCCCAGAACTCACAGAATTATGGGCAAGAAGATTTGAAATAAAAAAAGGGCTCTTAGACGAGTGGGAGTGGGCTCCCTCTGGCTCCTGGCCTCTCTTCTCCCTCGAGGATGCCTAGGTGATCATGCTGCAGCTGCCTGCATTTCCCAAAGGACAGTATTTGGGATGGGAAGGAACTCTGGGAGCAGCCAGGATCAGGCTGGCCTGGCAGGGGGTGGCAGGGTTATTCTTCTCTGGGTGTTCTAGAGGGGATGAGCTGTGAGGCAGAAGCCTGCCATTCTTCCAAAATTGTGTAGCTTTAGCATCTTATGTTGTTTTAGTTTGTAAACTAACCCTATAGAAATAACTAAAAACGAACAAGGGCACTGATAGGAGAACTCAGGAGTTAAAGAGTTTAGCCTTAATGAATAGGCCTAAGTGACTAATTCACGTGCAAAGCTGTTATTCCAAAATTGTGAAGCTTTTGAATGAAGTCTCCTTTCCTTTATCACCAAACCTTTGCCTCTAGAATTTTGCCTTGAGGGTGGCAGAGGGCAGCAGGACCCCAGTCGCAGTTCGGTATCACTAGAACTGATTGGCACTCGTTGTTGGGAAGGGGAAGGTAAAATGTGGCTAGAGTCTTCACACTCTATGGTGACAATCTGTTATGCTCAGAAAAAAGGTGCCATTATTGGTCTAAGCCTTAAATAACAAGACTCTGCACAGATATTATTAGAAGGACCTGTCCAGCTCTAGGATCTGTAATTTTACAATTCAATTATAGTTTACTTTTTGGTGGAATTGAACCCTGAATGAACTGTGTTCTTCTCTACAGTTCCATACTCTGCCTGTTGGGGTTTTGAGATGGTAAAATAATCAGCATCACTCTGATTTCTACCAAAATTCTACACAATTGAGAGATAAGATTATGGAATAGGCAGGGAAAGGTGAGGGCATAATTGGAGAATGTGGCTCATAACCTCAGATAAATGGAGTTCTTAGTACTGAACCTCAGAGTTCATCCAGGGAAGTTTGGGGATGAGAACAGTTGGCATCGGGGTGAGCCTGTCCCTTCACTTCTCCCCTGTTTTTCTCTCCCCACAGAGCCTACCTCTGGAGGGACAGTCAAGGAGAATGTTTATTCCTTGTAGGCAGTCCTCAGTGAACATGGCTGGGCTGACATGCTCAGATTCTCTTTCTAAAATCACCAGATTTCTCTCTAAGGGTGGAATGATAGGAGACACAGAAACACAGTGATTTTTTTTTTCCCCTGATGGAAGGAAACATTAGGATAAATTCATCTTTTAATACTGTCCTTGGGAAAACTGTAGCCTGGTGTGTCCTGTATCAAGGGTTGGGGGTCTGAGACTGTGTAATTTTTGTTGTCTAATCCAAAGAAAGCAAGCAGGTTTTGTCCTGCATCATACATCTAAATTCTGTGACAGTCTTCCTGGAGCGCCAGTTGGTCAAGATGGTGAAGATACACGTGTCCTCTGTGGTAAAGGGTATCCCAGTGGACTTGTCATACCTGCCTGAGGGAGTTATGGGAAGGTGACTGAGTGTGTGTCACCAGTCTTTTGTCATAACCCCGGGGCCCTATGAGTAGGGCTCTGTGAAATCAGGAACCATCCAAGAAGTTGCGGGAAAATGCATAATCTGGGTTCCAAGTCCTGGTTTTGCGTCTGCTCCCCAAGTGTTTTTATTCTATTGGTCCACAACCCAAAACACAAAGTCATCCCACTTCCTCTGCTGCTACTTCTGTCCTTCCTTTCATGCTCTTTGCAGGACTGTTCTGTGCCAGGCCACATGGGCTCTGTCTCCTCTTTCGTGGAAACAGATTATTGTATTTTGCCATGTATAATGCACACCCATGTTTTTGGCCCAAACTTGCAGGAAAAAAATTTTTTGCTTTAATTTTTTAATTCAATTATTTACTTATTTATATTTAGATACTTATTTTTTGTATTATAAAGGAATTTTAGCATTTATTTTTGAACATATTATGGTACAAGAAATTTTATATAACAAATAAGTACAAAACACAAGAACACAAGGTACTTCAGGTACTATCCATGTCTAACACACATCCTTATTTTTCCCTCAAAAATTCAGGCAAAAAAGTATGCATTATAGATAGCAAAATATGGTAACCAACTTCTGCAGAAAATTCCAGCTACTGCAAGATAGAGTATGGTTAGGAATCAAGTAACTTGTGTGCTATAGTCTGAATGTTCATGTCCCTTCGGAATGCCTATGTTGAAATCCTAACCCCCAATGGGATGACTTAGGAGGTGGGATCTTTGGAGATGTGATCATGAGGGTTGAGCCCACATGAATGGATTAATGTTGTCACAGGAAAGACTCCACAGAGATCCCTTGTCATCATGTGAAGACATAGCAAAAATGCACCAGCTGTGAACAGGAAGAGGGCTCTCAGCAGAATGCCACCAGGCTGGAAACTTGATATTAAGACTTTCAGCTCCCGGAACTGTGAGAAATACATTTCTGTTGTTATAAACCTTCTAGTCTGTTGTATTTTTGTTATAGCACCCCAAATGGACTAAGAAACTGTGAATTCTATTAAAGACGTTGAATACAAGTACACTTTTCTTGGGAAAGTTTTCATGGATTTCATTAGACCTTTCAGAAGATCTGGCCCCAAAAAGTAAACCGTCTGCTTGTCACAGGCCCTCTCTCGACAACAGACTCTCCCGAAACACCTCCTTGTCATAAATACTTCAGCCTGGACCATTTTCCCATCTAGAAACAAGTCCAAGATGCCAGGTCTCAGGAGGAGCAGAGAGACTGTTGGTGTGTCCCTTCACCGAGCGAGACTGCAATCCTGGCTTCTTACAGCGATAGACCTGACCTGCTCAGATTTCCACAAAAACCATCAATCCCATGGCCTAGCTTTTGGAAATATTCAGTGGCCCTGCTTACTGAGAATTTCTAAACTCTGCTTTTGTACCAGTCAACGCAGTTTATCACTTTTCCCAACAGGAACCTGGATGAACTCTGGTGGTGTTGAATTTCCCCTGAAACTGTAAGTGCTGGCTAGGGAGCAGACACAGAGAGGAAGTTTGGCTGAGCTGGGGTCCACCTCAAGTTCATAATACCTTCTACTGAGTCAGAAGTGCCTGTTCTATAAGTGTTTGCTACTGTTCACGGATGCGGCTTTTATCACAGGGAAGAAAATGACCCACTTTACCTATTTCGGAACTATGAAAAATTCTCAGACTGGCCCTTTACTAGACTCCTTTTTCCAAATATCTTCTCAAAACCCTGGCTGTAGCAGCAGTAACAAAGTTATTGGAGAGAGCTTAAATCTGTCCTTTTCTCCTCATAAATTTCTAACTTCTGATTTTCCACTGAGATAGAAGGGTTACTGGAAGAACTCCTACTTCCTTGTTTTGCACTCCTTTGCATAGTACAAACTCAAAAATGAGGGAGAGTTGTTTACAGAAACTTAAAAACAAAGAAAAAATCCACTTTCCTAGATCTCCAGTTGATGAAGCCCAGATCTTAGGAACTCTCTTTGATCTATCTTTTAAAACGTACTTAATTCTGGAAAAAATAATCAAAGATGTTTTATTCCATTTAATTTAAGAGAAATGTTAGAAAATATGAGGAGGGCACATAAATTTAAAACAACCAAATCGTTCACCCAGATTCTCTGAATCTCTCTTTCCTCTCACTTCCTTACATAAAGTTAAATTATAATTTAAATTCAGATCTCCTTTTACAAGGGGCATACGCTATCTTTTCCCTCTACTTGTCCTTTGGTTCCTTCTCTGAAGAACTTCACCCCTAGGCTAAATTATTTAGTTGCTAAATTATTTTGCCATTATAAATGTCCCTCCAAATATTTATAAGTAGGAGTCTCTTACTTATAAATATTCTAGAGGTGCTAACCAGGCTTCCTCCAGACTGCGTCAGGAGAGGACACTGGGCTTTTCCCTGTTCCTCTCTCATCCACCTCATGAACAAGAGAGAATTACTCCCCTCTACTCTCCAGAAAACAAGCCTGATTCTTAAGCCCACTATGATGGAGAAGCAGGAAACTTTGAGTTAAAGGTGGGAAGACAACTAAATCTTGGCACTAAGCAGAACTGGTAGCTACTCTGGAAGTTTCTCTGCACTCAGAATCAACCCCCTCCACATACACACCCATGACCACACCCCCACCCCAACTTGGACTATCAATATAAGATTGGGAAATTCTGAGGGAATATCATCTACCCTACATCCTTAGGAATGAATCTAGTAACAACTTTCTCACCCCAAGGAAGCAAGTCAGGCACAGTTGAACTTGGAACGTTTTCAAATCAGAGCTCTCTTACTCTAAGCTGAAGTCTCCAAATTCTCACTGAATCAAACTCATAAATTTTCACTTACAGAAGTGACAAATTCTCTGGTCTCAAATCATGCCATTTGAAAAAAAATAATTTGAATTTCTTACTTGGATAGAATAGATAATAACTTAATTTGCTACAAAGTTTATGTTAGTTTGCTTCATTATGCTAGTTGCTATTCACTAGAAATATCAGTAGGTTAAACAACTATTCATCTTTTGTTTTCATTTAAAAAGTTTAGTAAAAAAAAAATCAGTGGAGAAATCTAGAGTTACACTCAAATAACACACAAAAAAGTTTCCAAGTATTTCTTAGTACAAATGTTGATACACTGTACTTAACTAAGACTCCACTTATGAAAATATTTTTGGTGGTCTGTGAAACATCATTAAATTTAGAAGAATCCTCTTGTGTGAAACTGAAGTATTATATTACAGAGCTTAATTTCATTTATATGATTGTTATTGTGCTGATATTCAAATCAATATTTTTACTTAAAGAAGAAAGAAGCCTCTGAGTTATAATACATTCTTAAGATTTAATCCCTGTCTTCATATCTGAATGCCATTTCCAAACCCACTTAAAGTAGATAATTACAAAGTTAGTTAGAGACTTCCTTTTACAAACTGTGTATGTTGTAGTGAGGTTCAATTTTAAATTCCTCTCCAGAGTTACTTCTCACAAGTCTTGAATTTGATGCATTTAAAGGTGATGTGATTTTGAAAATGGATGCCACCAACACAGCTTGACTAATATCTAGCCAAATAACATTTCCAACCTAGAGTCATTTATAAAGTCTGAGAAAATTTTGAAATTGAAATACATGTCCTATATCTGATCTATGATAGGGATACTGTAAACATGCTCTGAAGGTGCCAACTTGAACTGACAAACCCTTCCCAGGAAACACTGGGTGGCTCAGTGTGATTCTGGAGCTTCTGTGGTTCCCTGAACTAGACACCTCAAGTTCAGCTTGGAAAGGGTCCTTTAGAAACATTCCATTTCCAAATTGTCTCTAGGAAACCAGCGAATGATGAATGATCTCTCAGTGGGCTGACAGACCTCTAATATGGCGCCCACCACCTTCAGAATTCAGACACAGTCGTAGGAACTTTTCCAAACAGCTTATTATTATAACTCCACTACCATGAAGATCTAAAATTGCTAGGTTCAGTCAAAGGATAATAATAGATAAAAGCATCATTTGTATATATCAATTCTTCTCATTTACAAATGAAGGAACAAAAAGTATCTGATTTTGTGGATCATCATTGCTTGATATCCATTCTGTAATGGTATACCCAGTGGTTCCTTAACATTTGATAGAGTTACTGCACTTAATGGCAAGATCATGTTGGCACTTGTGTATGCCATGTAAATCTGTCAGAGCTTCTCTGGTTAATAAACTTTAAGGGTAGCACAATAATAAATACTGTACTGTTCAATTATATCAACATCAAAGACATGGTATTGAAAGGACTCATACTTTAAAATCATAGACCTTGAGAACTTTGTGGTCAAAATCATATCAGCGACTACAAGAGCAGAATAAACAAGCTGTGCTCTGGGACAAATCAGAATGCTGAGCATGGAAACACAGCCTTATTTTAGCCTGAGAGCAATGCAATTTTTTTTTCCTGATAGACCCAGTCATAACCTTCCCACTTCTATTAGAACTAGTCGAACCCTATTCATTACCCAACATGATATACAAGTAAATGATCTACTCATATACGGGCGGGACCGTGTTTCCAAAGGCAGCTTTTTCTTAGCCAGCAAGTATAATAAATTCAGTTTTGTCTTTTATTTGTGTTTGTATTTTTATTAACACTTGTTCCATGAAATACATTTGTCTGGGCAGACTTTTATGTGCTTGTTTTCACCATGTAACAAACAACTTGGAGCACAAAGAAATCTTAGTGATATATGTTGCTCTTAAGCTAGTCTCTTAAACCTCTCTAAATTATTGCTCAAATATCACAAAGGTTAATAGTCATGGGATTTTTGTCACAACTAACTAAATAAAAAAGGGTGAAATCCTTTGTAAATTAAAAACACTTAAAAATGTTAACTATTATTATAGTATATCAATGCATCGACTATCTTTTTCTTAAATTCCATCATAGAGCAAAAGAAATGTAATGTTGGAGTAACAGACATTGAGAAACACTTAGGAATTTAAAAATGCTTCCTTGTCACTTTTGAAGTAGATGCTACTTTTCAAGACTCTGAAATTCATGAAATTGAAAAAAAGACATAGCAAAAAAGTATAACCTTTGTAAACTATCAATTTAAAAAATTCATTCACTGTCTACATTATGTTGGAGCAGTTACATAAATATGCATAAAAGATATCACCTAATCTCAAATAATATACATTTATTTAAGCTGATAAGACCAATGCATACCAAATAATTAAAGAATAATGTAATACTAAATGATCCAGACTAAAATGCAGTGTAAGTTCAAATAAACATTCTAAATGTAATATTAGCAATCCTTGGCAACAAGAATTTCTTTTAAAACAGGGGAATTGCAGGAAGAAAGAAATCCACCACATTAAAAGAAATATGTTTTAAATCAGACTGAAGGTGTTAAAGCAAAATGATTCTGAAATTCATTTACATGATATAGGAAACTACACTCTCATAGTTCATTTTATAATTATTTTGTCTCTAAAAATCTTTACTATATCTAATGTATCTTTGGGGAGAAAATCTTACTGATTTGATGAATATAAGTCTAAAAAATAAGTAAAAAACATTAGAGGTTAACAGTATGATGTAACCATCATCTAGTGGATTAGTTTCAATTGCATTTAAGCTTTGCAAAACTTAAAAATCATCTGTGAAAAGAAATTATAGACGTCATGGCTTCTAATCACTTAAAGCAATAAACATTCTTAGGTTACAGATTAGAAGAAAATATGTTTTATTTAATTAATATAATTAGAAAGCTTTGCAAGTACATATATTTCTTAAATATACATGGAGAATTTATAAATGTTGACCTTCAGCATCACATAACCTATAGTGTATATCTTTAATGAAAGGAAAACAAAACTTTAAAAACTTTAGAGTGTACTTAGAAAATTTAAATTATATTCCTAACTAATTAATTTAAATAAAGTATGATAAGGGGAATTAGAATATATCTAGAAATGAAAGAAAATATATGTATTAAAATTTGTAGGATATAGCTTAAATAATACTTAAGGAGAAATTTACAGCCTTAAATTCTTACCTTAGAAAAGAAGAAACATTTTGCCTGGCTGGTGTAGCTCAGTGGATTGAGCGCGGGCTGGGAACCAAGGGGTCCCAGTTCGATTCCCAGTCAGGGCACATGCCTGGGTTGCAGGCCGGGTCCTCAGTGAGGGCCATGTGAGGAGCAACCATAAATTGCTGTTTCTTTCCCTCTCTGTCGCCTTCCCTTCCCCACTCTCCAAAAATAAAAAATAAAAAAATAATAAATAAATCTTTAAAAAAAAGAAGAAACATTGAAATTTAATAAACTAATTGTCAAATTTGAACATTAAAGAAAAACAAAAGGAATTGTTCTAAAGAAAATAAAAGTAATGAATGATAAAATAAAAGCAATAATTGATGCTTGCTTTGGCAGCACATATACTAAAATTGGAACGATACAAAGAAGATAAGCATAGTGCCTGTGAAAGGATGACATGCAAATTCTTGAAGTCTTGCATGTATTTGAGGTGGAGGACAATATGAAACATAATAATATCTGTATAATAGGGAAAACAGAAGGAGAAGAGGAGTAAGGGATAGAAAACCAGTATGTAAAAGTAATGACAGAAACATCCCAAACATGATGAGAAAAAAAGACACACAAATCCAAGAAGCACAAAAGGTCCCAATCAAGTGAACCCAAAGAGATCCACCTCCAAGACATATCATAATTAAATTGGCAAAATTCAAAGACAGAAAATCTTAAAGACAGCAAGGGAGAAACAGGAAGTAACATACAAGGGAGCCCCTTAAGACTAACAGCTGACCTCTCAACAGAAACACTATAATCCAGAAGGGGATGGCAAGAAATATTCCAAGTAATAAAAAGCAAAGGCTGCAACCAAGACTATACTAACCCAGCAAGGCCCTCATTTAAAATGGAAGGTGAGCCCTGGCTGGCAAAGCTCAGTGGATTGAGCACGGGCTGTGAACCAAAGGGTCACTGGTTCGATTCCCAGTCAGGGCACATGCCTGGGTTGCAGGCCAGGTCTCCTGTAGGGGGCCCATGAAAGGCAACCACACATTGATGTTTCTCTTCCTCTCTTTCTCCTTCCCTTCCCCTCTGTCTAAAAATAAATAAATAAAATCTTTAAAAAAATAAACAAAATAAAATGGAAGGTGAAATAAGGAGTTTCTCAGACAAAAGAAGGGTAAAGAATACACATCCAACAAACCAGCACTGCAAGACACACTAAAGGGACTGCTTTAAGAAGATGAAGAAAAAGAGTGAGAGAAGAACACAAGTACAAAGGGGAAAATGACAATGAATAAGTACCTATCTAATAACCTTAAATGTAAATGGATTAAATGCTCCAATCAAAAGACATAGAGTAGCTGAATGGATTAGAGAACATGACCTGCATACATGCTGCCTACAAGAGACCCACCTCAGGACAAAAGACCTACACAGCCTGAAAGTACTGGAAAAAATATTCCAAGCAAATGGACAGGAAAAAATCCAGGATAGCAATACTTATATCTGACAAAAATTATTTCAAAAAAAGGCCATTAAAAGAGACAGAGAAGGACACTTCATAATACTCAAGGGTACAATCCATCAAGAAGATACAAACATTGTATACATATATGCAGCCAACATAGGAGCACTCAAGTACATAAGAAAACTCTTGGAGGACTTCAAGAAAGATATTGACAGAAACACAATTATAGTAGGAGATTTTAATACCTCACTGTCAACAATGGACAGATCTTCCAGACAAAGAATCAACATAGATATTGTGGCACTGAATGACATCAAATGTACTTAACTGATATATATAGAGCCTTTCACCCCAAAGAAGCTAAATACACATTCTTTTCAAATGCACATGGAACATTTTCAAACACAGACCACATGATCGAACACAAAACAAGCCTCAACAAATTCAAGAAAATTGAAATCACAATGGCTTAAAGCTAGAAACCAACCTAAAGGAAAAAATTCAAAGACATTCAAACTCATGGAGACTAATAACATGTTATTAAACAGTGAATGGGTAAACAATGAGATCAAGAAAGAAATCAAAACATTTCTGGAAACAAATGAAAATGAACACACAACAGTCTAAAACTTATGGGATACAGTGAAGGCAGTGTTGAGAAAGAAGTTCATAGCAATACGGGCCTACCTAAAAAAGACAGAAACATTTCAAATAAACAACCTAATCCTACGTCTACAAGAACTGGAGGAACACCAAACACAGCCCAGAGCTAGTAGAAGGAAGGAAATACTCGGGGTAAGAGCAGAATTAAATTAAATAGAGACTAAAATAACAATGTAAAGGATCAGTAAATCCAGGAGCTGGTTCTTTCAAAGATAAAAGAAAAATTTAAAAAATCAACAAGCCTTTAACCAGACTCATCAAGAAAAAAAGAGGACCTAAACAAACAAAATCTGAAACAAAAGAGGAGAAATTACAACCAATACCACAATTATACAAAGGATTGTAAGAAATTACTATGAACAATCATATACCAAGAGATTGGACAAATGTCTAGAAATATGTAATCCTCCAAAACTGAATAAAAGAGAAGCAGAAGGCATAAGTAGACTGATAACAGCTAGTGAAATTGAAGCAATAATCAAAAAACTCCCAGCATACAGAAACCCTGGACTAGATGGCTTCACAGGCAAATTTAACCAAACATTTAGGGAAGAACTGACCTCTATCCTTCTCAAACTAGTCCAAAAAAATCCAAGAAGAAGGAAGACTCCCAAACTCTTTTATGAGGCCAGCATCATACTAATTCCAAAACCAGAGAAAGACACAAAAAAGAAAGAAAACTACAGGCCAATATTGCTGATGAACATAGATGCCAAAATCCTCAACAAAATATTGACAAACCAGATCCAGCAATACAGCCCGGCTGGTGTAGCTCAGTGGATTGAGTGCAGGCTGGGGACCAGAGGGTCCCAGTTCAATTCCCAGTCGGGGCACATGCCTGGGTTGCGGGCCAGGTCCCCGGTGAGGGCCACGTGAGAGGCAACCATACATTGCTCTTTCTCCCTCTCTTCTCTCTCTCAAATAAATAAATAAAATCTTAAAAAAAAAAGGATCATACATCATGATTGACTGGGATTCATCCCAGGGATGCAAGGATGGTACAATATTCAGAAATCAATAAATAATACATCACATAAACAAAATGAAAAACAAAAATCACATCATATCAATAGATGATGAAAAAGCATTTGATAATGTACAGCACCAATTTATGATAAAAACACTCAGCAAAGTGGGAGTACAGGGAACATACCTCAACACATATGAGAAACCTACAGCCAACATCATACTCGATGGGCAAAAACTAAAAGCTTTCCCACTAAGATCAGGAATAAGATGAAGGTGTCTGCTTTCACCATTTTGTTCAACATAGTATTGGATGTTCTAGCCACAGCTATCAGACAAGAAAAAGAAATAAAAGGCATCCAAATTGGAAAGGAGGAAGTAAAACTGTCATTGTTTGCAAATGACATGATACTATATATAGAGAACACTACAGAGTCCACCAAAACATTACTCGACCTAATAGTGAATTTGGCAAAACAATGAGATACAAAGTCAACATTCAGAAGTTGAAGGCATTTTTGTACACCAATAATAAAATATCAGAAACAGAAATTAGGAAAAAAAAACATTTACTATATCAACAAGAAAAATAAAGTACCTAGGAATAAACCTAACCAAGGAGGTAAAAGACTCAGAAAACTACACAACACTGAAGAAAGACAATAAGGAAGACACAAATAAATGGAAGCATATACCATGTTCATGGACTGGAAGAATTAACATCATTAAAATACCCATACTACCCAAAGCAATTTACAGATTCAATGCAATCCTTATTAAAATACCAAATGACATATTTCACAGATATAGAACAAACCTTTCAAAAATGTATATAGAACCATAAATGACCTTGAGTAGCCTCAGCAATTTTGAGAAAGAAGAACAAAGTAGGAGGCATCAAAATACCTGATATCAAACTACATTAAAAGGCCACTGTAATCAAAACAGTCTAGTACTTGCATAAGAACAGATGCATAGATCAATGGAATAGAATAGAGAGCCCAGAAATATACCCATGTCTCTATGGTCAATTAATATTCAACAAAGGGGGCTACTGGCATAAAATGGAGTAAAAATAGCCTCTTCAATAAATGGTGTTGGGAGATCTGGACATGTACATGTGAAAAAAATGAAACTCAACCACCAACTTACACCATACAGCAAAATAAACTCAAGATGGATAAAAGACTTAGATATAAGCTGTGACACCATAAAAATCCTAGAGGAGAACATAAGCAAGAACATTTCAGATATCCCATGCAGCAATATTTTCACTTATATGTCCCCTAGGGAAAGGAATATAAGGGAAAGAATAAACAAATGAGACTACACCAAATTAAAAAGCTTCTGCACAGCTAAAGAAAACATCAGCAAAATGAAAAGGGAACCAACCATATAGGAAAATATATTTTCAAATGATACCTCAGACAAGGGTTTGATCTCCAAAATATATAAAGAATTCACATGACTCTAAGAAGACAAACAATCCAATTAAACAATCAAGAAGACAAACAATCCAATCAAAAAATGGGCAAAAGACCTGAACAGACACTTCTCCAAGGAGGACTTACAGAGACCCCATAGACATATGAAAGGATGCTCAGCATCACTAGCCATCAGAGAGATACAAATTAAAACCACAATGAGATACTGCTTTACATGGGTCAGAATAGCCATCATTGACAATTCAACAAACAACAAGTGCTGACAAGCTTGTGGAGAAAAGGGAATTCTAGTGCACTGTTGGTAGGATTGTAGACTGGTGCAGTCACTGTGGAAAACAGTATGGAATTTTCTCAAAAAAACTAAAAATGGAACTTCCTTTTGACCCAGGGATTCCACTGCTGGTATTATACCCTAAGAATCTTGAAACACCAATTCAAAAGAACTATGAACCCCGATGTTCATAGTTTTATTTACAATAGCCAACTGCTGGAAACAGCCTAAGTGCCCATCAGTAAATGAGGGGATCAAAAAACTGTGGTACATTTAACAATGGAATACTCTACAGCAGAAAGAAAGAAGGAGCTCCTACCCTTCATGACAGCATGGATGGAACTGGAGAGCATTATGCTAAGTGTAATAAGCCAGGCAGTGAAAGACAAATACCATATGATCTCATCTAAAAGTGGAACTTAATCAATGAAACAAGTGCAAAATAGAACCAGAGACATGGAAATAAATAACTGACAGTAACCAGAAGGGAGGGGGGAGGGGGATAATGGAGGAAAGAAGGGGAGCAGTCATCAAGGAACATGTATAAAGGACATGGCCAACTGTGTGGGGATTGACCGTGGGACCAGGTGGGGGATAGGGGAGAGTAACAGGGGGGAAAATGGGGACAAGTGTAATTGAACAACAATTAAAAAAAATAAAAGCAGTAATTAATTATTATAATGAAGAACATTGCCAAAAAGAGGTTTTTGAAAAGCCTATAATAAAATAGACAAAAATCTCTGCCAAAACTGACCAAGAGAAAAAGGTAGTGCATATACACAAATATGTTAACAATGAGAAAACAAGAGATGCATCAGATATCAAAAAGGTAAGATAATAATATGAATGACTTTAAACCTATTAAATATAAAACTTAGATAAAATAAACACATTGTGGAAAACATTATTAAACAAAACTGTTTAAAAGAGAAATACACAACTTAAACAGCCCTGTTATATTTAAATAAATTGAATCGGTGTTTAACAGTCTTTCCACAAAGAAAATATCACATTTGGTTGTTTCATGGACTATTTCAGTTTTATACCAAAATGTCCAGGCAAGAGAAAAAAAGGAGCATGCGGAAGCTCATTTCATAATACTGAAATCACCTTGATGCTAAAATTATTCAAGAACAGCAAATAGAAACAAAATTATAAACCAACTCACTCACATACATAGACTCAAAAATATCTATTGGGTACATTAATCCAAACAATACATATATGAAAATATAACTGATCATATTGAAGTGCTAAATGTCAGGAATTCAAAGTCAGTTTAACATTAGAAAATCTTTTTAAATAATTCAGTATATTAATAGATTAAGAGAATAAAAATAAATAATCTCAACAGATTCAGAAAAATATTTGATAAAATTGAAAATTTATTTATGACTTTTTTAAAAAGTTAAACTGTTACCATATTAGAAGTAGAAGAGAAAATATACTTACAACTGACAACAAATATTATACTTAATGATCAACTGTTATCATTCAGAAACAAGAAAGTGATGTATGATATCATCATTCCTAATAAATATTCCTCTAGAGACCCTAAATTCAAATTTGCATACATTGTGCAAGAGACTACCAAAAATATCCCCACTTCAAAGCCACAGTGTCGGCCAGCTGGTGTCACCTCATGCAGAAATGACACCTCACATGCACTTGCCTTTTCTTGGAGAGATTATTCACAGCACAGCCTCCCAAATCATAATTCCAGTTTGTAGGCATTTAACAGTGTCGGTCAAAAAGGATCTCTGTGGATCTAAACCAATCCAAGTCCTTATAGAATCAAGAATTCCTGAAACATGCCGTGATTCCTCAGTGGAATTTAGGAGGCTGCCTGCAGTCACCGAGAGTGGTTGGGACCCATAAAAATCCCCATGTTGGGACAATCTGTGATGTTCAGAGGACTCCAACTGAGGAAATTCTTTATTCGTTATGCTTATCTAAGAAATTCCCTATTAGAAACCTCTCTCAGTCTCTCCACATTAACTGAAATCTCCCATTTCTGATTTCTGAAGGGTAATCCCATTGCTCTGTAACAAGTTACCATAATTTTGGTGGATTACAACAGGAATGAATTCTCTCACAGCTTTGGAGTCCAAACGTCCAAAATCGGTGTCTTTGGGCCAAAATCAAGATGCCAGCAGGAGCTTGTTCCCTTCAGAGGATCCAGGGGAAAATTCTTCCTTGCTTCTTCCAGTTTCTGGTCACTGCCATTGTTATTCAGCTTCTGCTGCATCACCCTGACCTTGGCCTCCATGGCCACATTGCCTCTTCCTCTTCTGAGTGTGTCATGCCCCTTTCCTTTCTCTTAAAAAGACATTTGTGATTGGATTTAGGGCCTACTTGGATAATTTATAATGAACTCCCTATGTCAGTTTCCTTAAGTTAATCACATATGAAAAGACCCTCTTTCTTTATAAGGTAATAATATGTACAGGTTCCAGGGTTAGGACCTGATATCTCTGGGTGGCCATTACTTAGCCCACCATTCAGGGTGACCCAATATCATGAAGGGCAGCTGCGGACCCTGACCAGGAGCAGTCTTGATGCACCCTGGCAGGGCTCCGCTGGGCTTTACCTAGGATGGCTGCTCTCAAACACGTGGTAATACTAGGTTCTGCCTTCTCAAGCCGAGAAGTAAAGATGCCTGTGACTACCATCATAGGAAAAGGCAGTGATAGGTTTGCAACTGGGACTACAATACGTAAAAGGTTAACTTATTTTAACTTAGTAGCACATCAGCATGCTCAAAATTAAGAGACATATGCCTACTGACTACACAGAATTTAACATCTAATAATGCCACTAAGTAGGCACTGAGCTGAGCCAAGGAATACATAAAAATATTTTTTCAAAGGAGATTGGATTTGAAGAAAATGTTCCTAGTTTATGTTATTACAGTAAGAATTGTAGAAAACTTACCAGAATAGTAATATATAAGTAAGGCTTTTTGGTTAAAAAGGACAGGCCTACTTAAAAAAAAGAGGATTGGGGTGAATTATGGTAAGACCACACACAGCATACGCCACTTTTCAGTCCTCGAGTATTTGCCTCTGTTCCCTTAGGCTCCCTGGGCTTTCCCCCAAATACACCCGCTTTTCATTACTTCGGTTTGAATGGGACCCATGATGACTACCCCATGCAATTAGTCTCTGAGTAACTTTTGGCAACTTTCTTCAGAACAGCTTACTTCATAAGACATCATGTCTGATGGTTCCAGCTTATCTTTTTCTACCCAGAGGTTGTGGATTGGTTGATCGTGGGGTCTTTGTCAATTCAAAGACAGAGTGAGAAAAGAATTAAGGCAGGGTCAGGTGATAAAAAGAGCACACCTCCTGGGGTGTAAGGTGTTGTGTAAGTGGATGTCCCCCCAGAAGTGTACGAGGATAAGCAGGCATCCTAATCTATACCAACTACAATCTATTGGAAATCTGGGTCATTAAATTCAAATAACTTTGCCCTGAGTGGCTTAGTTGTTTGGAGCATCATCCCATAACTGAGGGGCTGTGGATTCGATTTCCACTGGGGCACATGCCTGGGTTGCGGGTTCTATCGCCAGTCCAGGCCAGCACAGGAGGCAACCAATTGGTGCTTCTCTCTCTCATCTCTGTTCCTCTCTCTCCCTTCTTCTCTCTCGAAAAAGCAATGGAAAAATGTTCTCAGGTGAGGGTAAAAAAAAACTCAAATAACTCCTCATAAAGCCAGCTTAAATGTAAAGACTGTAAGTTTTAAAAAGCAGCATATACCATCTCGTTATTACAGTATAAGCATTTACTGAGGAATAAATTTTTTAAATATAATTATGCGTAAAATCTAAAGTCACGCTCACAGTATATCACTATTCTCTCTTCATCTGTACCCTTTTCAGACCTCCAACAATTTACTCTCACCTGTAGTTTTACCTTCCAACTTTTTTCTCCCATCCTCCTCCTCACTGGCCTCCTGGGCTGGGAGGGCGGCAGGACACTAGGGGCCTTAGCGCCCAAAGAAGGGGCACGTTCCTTCTCCCGCCTGTCTGTTTCTGAACTATCTTAGTCTCGAGAAGAGACCAGAAGCCTTGCTTTCTGCTTAGTGGGAAGACTATTCTTAAATACTGAAGAAATGAGAAAGGAGCAAAATATGCAGAGAGTTAAAAATCCCAAACCAGACCAGTACCAAAGAGGTAGTTCCTGCAAAATGTGACATCATTTGCAGTGAAGACATACTGGGAGTGGATACTAGCTTTCCTTCACTCAGCATTTCGTATTGAATCCCACTGTGCGCTGCGACGTGACCAAGGAACTGACTTAGACAGGACAGGCCTGGTGTTGAAATGTGTTCCCTAGCAATTGAAGCAGACATTTCATGACATAACATCCATGCAGAAAGAGAAGTTTGTACACAGTGCAGGGGCAGCTTGAAGGTTCTAGAAACAAAATCTTGGGTATTCAGAAAATGTTTCATCACGCTGTAATCATGTTTAGTGCATGAAGGATATTGAAAACTTTCTCCAGTCAGAGAAGAGAAAAGAGAGAAAGGGAGAAATTATGATAAAAAGATGTACAAAAGTGTCCATGTGCATAAATATACTATGTCTGGTGGTGTGGAACAGTGTCTGAGGTTTTTAGGATGCATGACAGGAGCAGGGGTAGAAATGAGACAAAATGTATAGACTGAGGCCAGGGGAGAATGACCTGGATAATCAGCAAGAGAATTTTCCAGACACTGGAAGATACAAAGAGTTTTAAAATAGTCCTGGCTGGTGTGGCTCAGTGGACTGTGCACCAGCCTGCAGACCAAAGGGTCACCTGTTCAATTCCCAGTCAGGGCACGTGCCTGGGTTGCAGGCCAGGTCCCCAGTGAGGGGTGTGTGAAAGGCAACCAGACATTGATGTTTCTCTCCCTCTCTTTCTCTAGCCCTTCCCCTCTCTCTAAAAATAAATAAATAAAATATTTTAAAAAATAAAACCAAACAAGAAAAAACTTTTGAGATAGAAGAGAAAGGTGATCAGACTTGGGTTCAGCAAGGTGAGGGAGGACAAAAGTCCCGGCAGACAGTTGTAGGGAAGGATGGGCTGGTCGGGAGTTGTTTGGGAGGCCTTTGTCACAATCTGAGCGAGAACTGCAGAGGCCTGAGCAAGGTGTGGAGGGCAAAGATTTGAAACACACTTCAAAGGTAGAATCAGCTGGATTTTCACACTGTGAGAGGAAAAACATGGCATCTGTTCAACCTGAGCTTGCTAGCCTGACTGAAATGTGTGGATGATGCTATTAATTGAACTCCTTACAGGAGAAGGAACCCAGTTGGAATAGGTTTGGAGTTTGGATTGAGGAAAGAGGTTGGTGAGCTGCAGGGAGTGCAAAGTACTGATGGTGAACTTGGGTAGCATTAAAGTCAGGCAAGACAATGATGTGACTATACCAGAAACCACTGAATTATGAAATTTAAGTGGGTAAATTGTATGCTACATGAATTCTATGCCAATAAACCTGTTTAAAAAAGAAGTCAGGCCAGGGAGGAAGAACCAACAAAAATGATAGAACAAAGGTAACAGGAGAATTTCAAGGAGGAAAAGGTAAATATTCTTCAGGTTTCCCACCATTTTTCAAATTCTACTACTTATTATTCTTATTTTATTATTCTTTATTCTATTTCCAATGTCAAATTTCTATTTTTTAATTCCCATCAAAAGGGCCTGCAACTTGCTCTTAATGGGATGTAAATTCCACTGATTCTGATTCAGTAGTAAATTCACATTTTACATTTCTCATTAAAATACTTGTGACTGGAGAGAAATCAACATTTTTATCTGAGCATATGTGAATGTCACATGAGTTTATTGCACTATAATAAAAAGTGAAATATTTTATTTGGTTAATTTTTGTAAATGATTTTTGAACAATCATATCAAGAAAACTTAAGAGCAAAGCTTTTAATCTGATATACTATAACCATATATAAACACTAAAACATTTGTTGAAAAAAAATTTTATATTACATAAATTCATCATAATCCTGAATGTTTTTATACCAGTAATAAAGTATTGGTATATTTCCTGTTATGTGAAGGACTGAGATGTGATTTCAAAATCATCCTAGAAGATTATAAGAGTAAGTTTTCTATAAAAAATAATATTAATACCAAAAATGCACTATACTCTTTTAAAACAAAAAAGTGAAAATTTAGAGTAATCCTGTTAAAATGCAGGTCAGAGCTTTATGATGTTGCTCTCTGCTCAAAACCCTCTAAGCCTCTTGTTTCCTACAGAATAAAAAACAGGTCCTCCCATGGCCTATCAGGCCCCATGCCCCTGGGCTGTCCCTTCCTTACCTGCCTGACCTGTTTTCCTGCTCTCCAGATGGAGATATCATCCATGTCACGTGTTCCCACAATGCTGGCTCTCAAAGGGCCTTAAACATGCTACTCCTGACATAAGGCGATGGCTCCTGCTCTGCCCTTCACCAGGAAACTCCTAGGCTGCCCAGCCACGTGGCAGCTCCCTCACCTCCTTCTTGTGTCCATGGCTCACGCCTAGATCTCCAGGTCCTCCTCCACTGCTCTACGTCTTCCCAGAGTGCCTGTCCCTTCAAGTGCCATGTCACTTTCTTTTTGGCTTCTTGTCTCTTCCCCACACTTAAATGTTGGCACCACAAAGGCAAAGATGTTCATTTTGTTCACTCATGAGTCACCAGCACCCAGAAGTGTGCCTGGCACATAATAAGTGTCCAATAGGCATTTGTGAATGAAGGAAAGAATCTGTTCCTTTAGGTTTGCACAATATATATTTATTCAATTATTACTGTAGAAGTCAATACACTAGACAACTGAAAAAGATTTTCTTCGTTAACCTATATTAAGAAGTGTAATATATTTCTTATTAGAACTGCACCTCTTTGAAGTGCTGCAGATCCAGTAGGAGTCTTAAGTAATTAAATAATACATGCCCTATAAAGGAAGTAAGTATATATAAAACATATTTTTTGTCCAGCCTACGGTTTATTGCTATTAACATCTGTATATGTAGCAAATATCCATGAAAATCTAACTCAGTGAGTAATGCTGAAAATTCTATATATTTTTCTATATAAAAATAGTTTTAGTTAAAAATAATCTTAGTAAAGTCCCTTGAATTATTTTGTATGTGTTTATATGCTTTCTTTAAATATATTTGTATTTTTTCCTCTTGTACTTTCTGTAATGCTCAATGATCAATTCTGAGTGCAGAGGATAATTTACCATTCCTTTCTTTGTACCATTCTCCCAAGCTTTCCTAAGGAGATTTTTAAAAGGCTGTAATGTAAGTTGCTGAATGTTTGGAAGTCCATCAGGACAAGGCAGAGGAAGGTCGCACGTAGACACAGCTGCCGCAGGCCCCAGGCCCTACCGCTCTGACTTCCTCAGTTGTTTTGTTCAGGGCTGACTCTTCATACAGCTCTGCTCTGATTAAACACATAAGTAAATCAGTCATTGAAAATCCTTGGCATTTATACTATTTGAAAAACTAAATCTCTCAGGAGATACTGAAAAACAAACACAACTGCTCACATTCTAATAAGATCTATTTCAGAGTGTAAAAGAATATCTGGTTCATTTGGGGACATATATCATAATCTTAAGAATGTGGAGTGGCTAAAGCCTGAGAGAATAAAATCCAGTGGAAAGTATATTCAGCATTATTGGAAATGTGTTTTATTGCAGACAGTAAAGATTTATGACTGAGTCATGAGGATTAGAAGTACAGTTTTTTCATTTTCTTGAATAAGTACATTATATCAATAATAGATTTATGAAACATCAGTGAGGCACAGTATAATTTTTAAGTTACATAATAAATAATGATTAGAACTATTACTAAATCAATTAAAATTTATATTCAAAATTCCCTAGTAAATTTACCTATAATTATTTTAGAGGTCTATGAAGGTTTCCATCTTGCTGACCTGAATTTAATTATTATTTAATGTGCTTTATGCACATATGTTCAAAATTTTTTGAAGTTTTACATAGATTATTATAACCAATATGTCATATTCTCCTAGTCTAGTTGAAAGGTATATGAAAATGAAGAGAAGTAACAGAGTAGAAATTCTCTGTGCAATCTTTCACATCTTGAATTTAACAGAGTATAAATATTTGTTCATTTACAAATCCATTCTTTAAGGATAATTTCTCTGAGCATAAATAAAAGAGATTCATAATGTTATATAAATAAAGCTAGTGGGATATTTAACTAGTCCATTATAGAAAGCAGAGTTTCTGACAGAATAAAATGCAAGAGTATTTTGGGATCTATAACAAAATATTCTGACTTCAAATTTTATGATATCATTCCCTTCCACATGAGTGTTAAGAATATGGCTGGAATTCTAGTGTGATTCTCAGAGCCCTGTAGTTAATGTGGGGTCAGAAATCAGTTTCTCAGAGCCAGGTTTCCCTGTGCATTCTTCCCAGCTGAGCTCTGTAAACACCTTCTACAGGCACTTTTGCCTTTAAATAGGTCCACCTGCTCCTTTTAGGTAAGTAAGAAGACATCTACAGTAGTGTGGTGTAACTCTTAGGCAAGGTTCCTCCAACAATGGTAAATTCAAATAAGAATACTTTCTTACAGAAAGGGTCAAATTATAAAGCCTGGAACTTCCAGAAAGAAAAATGTTAAACCCACAAATTGAAATATCCCGAGAGCAAAGTATTTCTTCCATGACTTTTCTCCCAACCTCTCACCCTCTGTCTGACCATAACTTCTCTTCCCAGTTAGCATCTGTCATGGGAAGTCAGTAACTGGGAAAAAATATCTGAGAAGCCAACATGGAGGAACACTTGGAGTCTAGTTTGGGGTGCTTTCAGTAGGCTTTTCATTGTTCAGACATGTCTTCTTCATTTCAGAGTTCCCCAGATGTTATTCTTCTTCCTCAGTCTGTTCTTTTGGGAAGCAGGACTGACTTTTTAGAGTCCATAGACCTTGTTAGCAGGCCCATCGGGGGAGGGGGGCAGGGGGTGTGTGCTATCTGTCCAGAAATGTCTCCCCTGTATCCTCTCAAGACAACTGACATTTCACCATCAAAGAAGTCTTCACAACTTTGGGTTTGACCCAGAGAGAAACCATAAGAGAGAAATACCAATGGAAGTCTGATTGTTTCCAGACCTACAAGTCTGGTGGACACGGAATAATTTGTATTGCAGAGGATCAAGTCTCCAGGCTTCCCACTGTAGCAAGGAAGAGTGCAAGTACCATTGGTTCACCCTATATGACATTCCCATCAATATCTTGAGATAATACTCATAAAATACATACAAAACGCATTTATAGCTGCATTGTAAATGAGGAAAGACAGAAAATGATGTGCCAAGAGTCTAGGGCAAATTTTTATTGATTTCTGCATTAATAGGGCTCAACTGAGAAAAAAAAATCATGGGTCACCCCACACTCAAACCAGTACAGTATGGTTGGGAAGATGGAAATAGGAAAGCATTCTGATTTCTATAACTTACTCATTTTAAATTTTCATCCCTACCACCCAACAGGGACTCAAACAACCAGTAAATAACATAGCCCACATCCAAAAAGGCAAAGAAACTTTATGAAAAAAAAACAGTACATGCAAGAAGAGAGAGAAAGTCCTCAAAGAAATGCATTCTAAAGGATCTTTTAGTACCCAACCTGGACCAAAAAGAACTCCTTTCTAAGCAAAAAGAATGCAGTCGGTAAAAGAGAATAATACAAATCTCACCGCTCTTCTTAGCCTAAAAGAATGGCACTGCATAAATATTGTATCATTCAAGATGCTATCCATGGGAAATGACAGAAACCTAAATCATCCGAAGCCAAAGAGGGAAATTTATTAGCTCAGATATCTGCACTGTGGTCAAGGCAGAGGTGAGGCTGGCTTCCGGGGCAATGCATTCTAAGTAGGTCTCTTTCCTCCCTTCTCCCCTCCCCCTCCCTTTCTCTCTCTCTTCTTCATTCTCCCCCCTTTCCTCTCTCTCGTCCTCCTTTCCTTCCTATCTCCTTTTCTCTCGACTTTCTTCCTTCTCTCTCTCCTCTCATCTTTCCTTTCTTCACGTCAGCTTTATGTTAAGTGCAGGAGAGGAGCAAAGCTTCCAGCATTCCTGTGCTCACACCCCAAAGGCTCTAAATGTGGAAATAAAAGGTGGCAGAGAAGCCAGCTCCATTTCAACCTTGACAGTGGGAGACTTGTCTTGGGTTACATGCCCATCTCCGTGGCAGGGGAGAGAGTAACATGACCAGCAGGGCCCATATCACATATCCCTGTCGCCATGGCCATGGTCAGAGTGAAAGGAAGGCAGAAATGCTTTTGAAAAAAGGGTGGAAAAATAACATATGTTTTCTACAAATGCCTGCCAAGCATCCAAACTTTAACTAAGTTGGCATCTTTCTTTTCAGGTATAGATTTGTCAGTACAACGTTGATACATATAATTGTACATTTAAATATGTGAGGTTTAGTGTGCTTCAGTTATACTACCTGGTTAGCAACCTGCCATGACAGATGTTAGTTGGGAAGCAAGTTTTGGTCAGACAGAAGTTGAGATATTAGGAGAAAAGTTATGGAAGAGTTAATTTTGCTTAGATGAGCCTGTAGACTCACTTAGATCACCCTAAATGTTGAAAGGTTTACTAACAGTTGAACAGAAAGGCTGAAACTTAATGAGTTAAACTTTCTTCCATACCTGTGCCATCCTTGACATTGACAATTGCCAGGCCTGTCTTTTTAAGGAGACTCCTGGAATGATTTAGAACCATGGGGTTAATCCAGCTCAAACCAGCTAGGGCTGGACCCTCTACTGACCTCCTCATGAACTTTCTCATTACACCCTCAATACAGTTCTAAAATGTCCACCCTGTGGGTGGGGGGTAGAATTCTTCCACCATTTTTGAACATGTAATGTATGTATAGGCATGTTTGCTAACTGTGCCAGCACAGGGAGGTCCCCACCTATACCTGTGATGATGACGTTCACCTTGATGTTTCAGCATGATTTCCCTGAATAAAGACTAATTCAATCCTTTTTGTTCAGGGATGCGCTGCTCTGAGAGTGATCCCCAGTGCGTTCCTGCTTGCAGGCTTGCAATAAAGTTCCTTCTTATAATATCTTTTTAGAGCTGTCTTTTTAGCCAGCAACTACTGAGTAATTGGACCCGGTTCAGTCTGGTGACCATTGTCACACTCCATTCGCTGTGAAGTGAGTTCCTTGATCAGAAGCAATGGTGCATGCACTAACATGATGGTGGATGAGACTTTCTATGAGTCCATGGATGGTGGTTTTGAC
This sequence comes from Micronycteris hirsuta, assembly GCA_004026765.1. Lineage (NCBI taxonomy): Eukaryota > Metazoa > Chordata > Mammalia > Chiroptera > Phyllostomidae > Micronycteris > Micronycteris hirsuta. Next base: position 3,716 of record PVJI01011364.1, on the reverse strand, counting down.
AGTAGCATTGCCAAGTAGGGAAGGCAAATCCATATCCAGAGTAATAATCTGTTGATTTGAAAACAAAACCCTACCCCTCCCGTGTTAGAAGTAGTCAAAAGTAATCAAGTTGCCTACCAGGCAACTTGCTGATCACTTTGGAGAATGGTGCCATTGCTGGTGCTCAGCGTTAGCCTCTGCTGCTCAGCGTTAGCCTCTGCTGCAGGTTGGGCACTGAGTGGTGACTGTAGTCAGGTCAGCTTTGGCGGGTGAAAGTCCATGTAGCTGACCCCAAACATAACTTCCATCCCTGCCACCATGGCCATTCTGTTCATGAACCCATGAGGCAATGACCAGCGTGGCTGAGGAATAAAACAGACTGGTATCCACAGAATGAATGAGTCACCCTCTCTACTTGATCATTAAAATCCTGCTCTGCTGAGATCACCGTTCTGTAAACATTCACTTGGAACACAAATAGATTCGAATTCTTTGCCCATTTGGTCAGGACTGTGCACTTCTTCTTTCCCCCCAGTGGCTGGCATGTGCATTTCCTTGAGAGCTCGAGCCTCCTGACATTGTGTGCACTGGGCACCTCACTTACGCCCCCTCGTCCTGGGCAGCTGCATATCTCCAAGACCATGTTACGGAAAGACCAAGAAAATTCTATTTTAGAACTTCTACTCTCTGACTTTTTAGAAATTGAGGAGGAAGTTAAATACGTTCAAAGACTGAAGAGGAATAACTACTGACTAGTCCTGCCCAGAAGCCTAATTGTTTAGAAATCATTTCACTTAATGTCTGTTGTGGGTCAGGCTGGGCAGTTTGGACTTCATGCTGAGACACGATTAGAGTTTAGGGGAAAAGAATGACGACATTAGACTTACAGTATGTGTGGGTTCTCACTGCAGGATGGACCGTGGAACAAAGGGAGAAGGGACTGGAAACAGGCAGACACATATTCTTCCTAAATGAGCCTGAACGAAATGGCAGTCATTATACATCCATAAAGCTTATAAGAAAAGACCAAGTGGTCAGTTCTTCTCAAGCTCAGCTGGCTAGCGCTTGGGAAAAGAGTATCATTGGAGTGGGACCAAAAGAGAGGTTTCAAAGATGAGATGATAAAGAGTCTTAGAAAAATATGTAGATAAGTAAGAAGATGAGGAAAGGGGGAAGGTACGTTCTAGGTAAAGAGTGAACAGGATGATAGATATCTAGTTTAAGAATTATCCGAGCATGTACGATGGCTGAAAACATCAGGTGGTTAATGGGGCCCAGAACAAGATAATCCGAAGAAATCTCAGCCCTTAGGGAGGAAATAACTCTTTCCATCAAGCCCTGGCAAATTCTACTGCATGCAGCTGGACTCACATACAAACAGGTATCCTCTGCTTTTCCAAAGTTGGCTTTTATGAAAGACCCACAATAGTTGGTACCTGTGTTCATTAACTGAAAGAAGAAATCTGAAGATGATTTTTGCCTTTTCAAAAGAAAGACAAAATGGGAAGGTAGTGTAGCATTTCTTTTGCAGGGAGCAAAAGAGGCAGCACTTACCTGCAGCCGCCAGAGCGGCCTGCCAAGCTCCTTCCCTGGGAACCACACTCAGCCTGGGCGTCAAGCTGCCAGAGCTTTGAACTGTGGCTGTGAGCATCTGTGCTTTATCTCGATTTAGTCAATGCATCTGTTAGCAAGATGTGTGGTAAGGTAATTGCTTCTTTGCTTTACCCCATTTCAGCTTGGGAAAGATTTGAAAGGTTTCAAAGGAAAGCTCCACTTTCGGATAACAAGAGAAACCTGTATCGGGGTACTAACTCTTCCACAGCTCCTAGTTATTGTCCTCAGGCAATTAATTCATTTAACTCTCTCAGACCCAAGTTCCTCTCATGCACAATACTTCAAAGGTTGTTTAGAGGACTATGTAAAATCTAATCCCATGCCCTCATGCATTAGTAGTTCGCAGACACAGTTATTATTATTATAATTATCAATAATGGCAACTTGAAGAATTGTGTACTTATGTAAATTTGTGACTCTCTCCCTCAAAACTGGTCATTAATATTACCCTGAAGTAGGATTTTGAATACATTCTATTTGGGGCTTTTACTCCCCTTCGGTCTTATTTAAAATATCAGCAATCGCTTCTATGTAAAACAGAATACATTTTAATTAAATTTACAAATGACATCAAGTTGGAAGCAAAAGTATGTTTGATAGCAAATGAAAATTCAAAAGGAAAGCAAAGTGGTGGCAGATGAGACCACTAGGCACAATTAGAAAATTTAAAAGGAAAAAAAGAAACCATGAATTAACTTACATTAACTTTCTTTCTGTTCCTCAAACACACTTAGTTAAGAAATTCTTGCATTATGGCCTTTGCCCTAGTTTCCTCCTTGCCAGGAACGTTCCACTCATGTTGCTGGATCCATTGTGCCCTTCAGACCGCAGCCCTAGAATCACCGTTTGCTAACGGCTTCCTTGAGCACCATCTCAGCCCGTCCTCCCAACCGGTGCCTTGTTATCACACCACTTTATACCACTGTCTCCACAGCATTTATCAAAGGCTTCCATTTCGTGAAGCTCCTTCCGAATGCGTCAGGTGCTTCCCTTTGCCTAATGCCTATTTCTCTGAAGAGATTCTTCGATGGCACCCACAAATCCAAGGCCTAACATAGACCGTTATCTGGACACCACATCCAGCCTCCGCCAGACTCGGAGGATGCTCTACCAAGCCCATCCGCAACTTCCTTCCTTCTTTTCAGGGAGCTGCCGCCCCCAAGCTAGAAAAGGGGCTATTGGTAAAAGTGGGGGAAACACATAGGGAGGCCATTGTCTGTTCTCTGAATGGGGCACGCTCTTGTTTTCTGTTTTGTTTGGCAGGAAGTGAGGGAGAAATTGCTGGATTTCAGCCTTAATTCGTGCCAGCAGCTTTGCTCCGTTTCATCTGACCAAATAGCTTCACAGGAGCAGTTGCAATTCTTCATTCAGCTCCACTGCTTTTTAAAAAATACTTTATGGAAAATTGTCTCAGAAAATTGTCTGATTTGGCAATAGATGGACAGTTTTGGTATTTTCATTCTATTACCGGCATCTTTAGTGCTACTTTAGAGAAAGGTTAACAGAATTCAATGAAGGGCTCCTGTGTAGACAATATTTAATCACTTCGGTCTCCCTACTCACAGCACTCAGGTTTCTTTTACCTGTACTGTTGACTATTTAAGTAGATTGTTTTTGTAAACACATGAGTATGACTTTGCACTTATACCTATTAAGCTTCACCTTGTAGCATTGGTTTATTGGTCCAAATTGGCAAAATCTCTTTAAAACCTGTTTCTGTCACCTTTTCCCCCTTAACTATATGTAACTTTGTATTTCTTGAGATGTAATAGGTTATGCTCATGGTTAGAAATTTAGCAGTGTCACTTAACCCCTTCTCTGTGTATTTTAAATTAAATTTTAATTGCAATATAATTGCCTTGCAGACATATATTAACATATTTAATTAAAATGCAACAAAATTTACATGCTTATATATTTCATTAAAGTGTAATTAACTATACAAATCTTGAATGTAAGTTTGCTGAATTAGCACAAATTGTACCTGATGTAGCCCCCATGCATTATAAAACATCAAATTACTAACACCTCTGAAGCCCCTCTTAGCCTATCCAGTGCTTCCCAATTACTAACAGCACCCTACTCCCCCAAAGTAACCTTACCTATCCTAACTTCTAAAACCA